>SNQJ01S0056043.1:15916-47018 GCA_010110895.2 Picea sitchensis
GCCATTTTGGCAATTTACTATTTTTAGCAGGTTTTAACTTCCGGGGCCATTTTGAGGGCCTAAATGAATGTTTTTCAAGATTGAGGTTCTCAATGATAGCCAAAGACATATTTATCCCCCAAAATGAATCTCCTCGATGATACCTTTCCAACGGGCTATCACACGCCTAAAACAGAGATCGTATGCAAAAGTTACGACCACGAGAAGTTGATGCACCAACTTACCCAAATGGGGCCCACATGACTTTTGGCGCTTCATCTCCTAGGGTTAGGTTTTTGGATGTCTATGACTTTTGGCATTCCCGATTATTGTAAAAAGGCCTCGAGAGCCTCATTGTAACCATCTTCTCACGGATGCGAGTAGCGGCCACATCTCTTCTCAGAGATAAGCTACCACCATTCTAGCGAGTCTTTCACTCTGTATTTTACAGTCTCTGTACATTTATTTCATTAATAGAAATTGTGTATTACTGTATATCTTTGACTCTTGTTATATTTCTGCTATATCTCTGTTATACTGTTGTCTCTCTTGCAATATCTCTGAATATTTATGTGTTATATCTCCGCTCTCATTTCGTGCCGAAAATAATCCGGATCACCATCCTTTAGGTGGTGTCAATCAACTGATTGTACCACTTTAGGAACACAACATTGTTGAATTCCATAGTTTCCAAGTGTGACCTTGCATACCAAGGTTTAAACATATTTGCGAGGTTCCCTTTGTCTGTAGGTGCTAATTTTCTACCCCTGGGTGGTCTCCACTTCAACATTGTGAAAGATAGAAGAAGATATCCATATGTGAAGGTGCCTATCTTCTCCCAAACTTCCTCACAAGTGACAAGTAGTTCCTCTAATAGGTAACTGCACCAATTGAAAATTGCACTGTTTTTGCAGATGTTAGCCACTGATAGGGAATCAAGTGTGAATTCACCCTTATAGTAGGAGTGCATGAACTTGCTATAAATAATTTAGTAGGTTGATCTCATTGTTTCAGAGAGGATTGTTTCAATCTTTGTTGTGCTACCCCCCCTCTGTGTATGTAAACACTCATACATGATAATTGCTCCTTTCTGTTTTCCATGTTTTGTCGGTCCTTGAAATCCTTTGGACACATCCTCTCCCTCCAAAGATAATACTGTAAGCCAATGGATATCCTCAGTGTGAATGGGATATCTCCTGTCGATTCATAAACTCCTATCATGCACCCTGTTGATCAGGAACTTGGTGCATCACAGAACTTCACTGGTGGTTTCGAACACTGGGAGGTCCCGGAGGTTCATGATTTCTGAGTGGAAAAAATTCAGAAGGTCAGCCTTCGGGATGAATTGCACCTCCCCTGTTGGTCTGGAGTCCATCTCGAAAAACATGTTGATGTTCATTTTTTGGAATAAGATCGTGTCCATGAGATCCAGTTCAAGGAGTTTTGTCTACTCGGATTTTCCTTTAACATCACCCAATACCTCAATACTTGGATCATAGGGATTGTTTGGGACTTATTCTTTCAATACTAAGCCTCATCCTCCCAACATTCTCAACATTTTCACGTTGGAGTTCTAGTAGCGACACTAGCTTGGGAACTAGGTAGCGACCAACTTCTCAGAATGCATTAGGATGCAAAGAATTAACATGAGAAGTAAAGTAGGTGAATATAATGTCATTCTCAAAAATATTGCGGAGTATTATAGCTAAGGTAATGATATATACCATTAATGGGTCATCAATGAGCGAGTAATTAGGAAAGCAACGCGATCTATGGTGCGGACGTGCGACGGGACTGGTAACAGGATAAAATCTTCTGGTCAGATTATGACTTTGATGGGTATCTCACTCAACACATGGTCATCATGAGGGTCTTAACATTTTAATGGTTATGAATGGTTGTAATATTATCTACAAGATATACGGGGACCAAAACTTTTAACACTTGATAGGACATGTTGACAGTTTCTGACAGTTACCCTAAAATATACAACTGGAAGTGACGTAACTATGACTTAGCCGTTAATAAAGTTCAGAGTCATTCCTCCCCTGAACAAAAGGATTTTCCAGTGGTTGTGCATGTATATCTTAGTGGATTGGAGATGCGTTGCTGCGTGGGTATGTTGCAAAATACCTAACAATGAAAATGAGAAGGATGTGTCATGGTGGTTCTAAGCATGCTCCGATGTTATTACATAAAACAAAATTCAACATTTCTACAAAATTAAACAGAAAATCAAAGTCTACCTAATGTACACGCTCCCTTAGACTAGAGAAACCTTCTCCCTTTTTACATGTGGGTAATGTATGGTTTTATGCATGTGCCATTCACCCACCCTAGAATAAGGAAACCATCCAGTTGTTCTAGATTGACCACACCAGACTATCAGAGATCAACCACTAGGAATGGTCCTAACCAATGCATGCAAAACTTGCCTGGATGTTTCTAATAATGGTTGTCATAGAGGAGTACCTTATCACCTTGCGCGAACCTCTTAGTCTTAATGTGTATATCGTGCCAAGATTTATGCTTTGTGTTTTGCACTGACTGATGAAAATCATCTAGGAACCTTTCTTATTCAAGTTCCTACAGGTTTGAAATCCTTTGCGCAAATGATGCGTCATACGTCATGTATGTAGCTTGAGATATATAGAGACTAGGGGTAATAAACTATGTAGGTACCAAAACTTCCTTCCCGTAGACCAACTGAAATAGGGTGTACTTGTGCAATTTCGTTGTGGTAGTCCTATAAGCCCACAAAACTGTTAGAACTCTATCATCCCAATCTTCCCTATTTTCATAGCATACCTTTGTCAACCCACTTTCCATAATCTTGTTGAATTCCTCCACTATGACATTAGATTGTGGATGATAAGGAATATTCTTATGGTGCTGGATAATAAATTATGTCATCAATGTTGAGATTGTGCTGCTAATGAAGTGGCTCCCTTGATCACTAGTCAGGCTCCTAGGACATCCAAACTGGGAAATAATGTTCTCAAATATAAATCTAGCAGTTGTATCTATTGAAAAATCATGTACTTATTTTGCTTCATCCCATTGCATAAGATAGTCGTTTGCAGTAATGATATATCTATCCTTTGAATTCCTTGTGGGCAGGTTAAATGTTCAATAAAGTCAACATCCCACTTCTTGAATGCATGTAGTTCTCTAAGTGACTGAAGAGGTAATTCATCTATGCATGATGGCTTCCCTACTCATTGAAAAATGTCGCAAAACCTAGCATAAAATTTAGCATCTTTGAATAACGTTGGCTGCCATAATCTGTATTGGAGAACCTTCTATGTTGTAGCTTTCCCTCCAATGTGCCCTCCCACAACTACACTATGGAATTTCCATAGGATATATTTCCTTTCATGGTTTAGGATGCACCTTATGAGGATGCTATCAAGTCCCATATTATAGAGTTGGCCTATGATTAGTTGGCAATATGTTGCATAGACCACTAGGTGCATCTTCTGGGTTGTGAAATAATTCTCTAGGAAGATCCTTGTACTGAGGAAAGAAACAATATCTTCGAGATATTCTGGGATGGATTCAATTTGGAATAGGTCTACATTAGGGAGCTGGTCATCCACTACTCCTCCAATTTCCCCCAATTCCAGTCTTGATAGGTGATTTGGTCCTACATTACATATTCTTGGTTTCAAAATTACCTCAAAGGAAAAATCCTAAAAGAGTAAGAGCCACTTGCAAATCCTTACTTCAAGGATAGGCTTATTTACAAGGTATTTAAACGTAGAATGGTCAGTGAAAAACTTAAAATGAGAACCTAGTAAGTAGTGTCAAAATTGTTTCAATGCATATTTCAGGGCCAAACCTTCCCTTTCGATTATTATGTAGTTTCATTTAGCTTGAGACCATTTTTTGCTCGAAAAGTATATAGGGTGGTCCATATTCATGTCCCCTAGTTGCACTAAGATATCTCCTAGCGCAATAACTGATTCGTCCATGTGTACATGGAATTGAATTCCTCAGTTGGGGTATATAAGAATTGGTGCAATACTGAGTTTTTCCTTGAGTATATCAAACGCCTTGTCACACTCAGTCATCCACTGAAATGCTTCAGAATTCTTTAGTAATTTCTCCAATGGTGTTGTGATACTGGAATATCTTATGATGAACCTCTGGTAGTATCCTGTGTGTCTAAGTTTCAACCACAATTTTGTAGCACTTGTGGGTGGCGGCATGTTCAGGATAGCCACAAATTTAGCTGGGTCCACTAGAACTCCTTCCCAGCAAACAACGCGGCCTAGAAGGTTGTCATGTGGTATGCAAAAAATATACTTCCTCAGGTTCAGATATATCTGTAACTCACAAAATATATAAAACATCAACTGAAATATTCCTACATTCTTCTTCAACAAACTATATACATTTTATTCATCCATATATACTTCTAGGAACCTGTGTATGAAGTCATGAAATGTTGCAATAACAATCTTGTAGAAAACTGTAGGGAAATTATTTAGTCCAAAGGGAATAACATTGTATGTGAATGAACCCCAATCAGTTATAAAAGTTGTCTTCTTCTTGTCGTCCTCTGAAATTCTGACCTGGTGATACCTCGAGAATCCATCTGTAAATGAATATGCTTCTTTCCCTGCATATTGATCTAACACCTCATCACTGAAGGGTGTCAGAAATGGATCATGTACACATGTGAAATTCATACTCCTATAGTCAAAACAAACCCGAATGTCCTTGGTACTCTTTTTTCTCTATATTACTATGGGACTAACCCATTCTTCTTCTTCAATCAGAAATATTAGGCTTGCCGCAAGCATTTTTTCTATTTCTCTTTTGACCTTTTATTTTACCTTGGGATTGAGATGATATGGTCTGTGCTTCATGGGTTTTGAGTCAGGCTTTAGCTCGATATTCATCTCCCCCATGGTTCCTTTTATGACTTTCAATTATGAGATGTTTTTTGGGAACAAGTCCTTGTATTCTCGCAATAGACTCTCGATTTCATCCATGGATTTCTCATCCCAATAATCCCCTATAGAAGCTATATTAGGATTCTCTTCACTACCTATATTTACTTTATGCAACTTTAGAGGATGGGTATAGGTGCCACTAGTATGACTAGGTGTAGTATCATGGATTTCCCTAATTCCTACAATTCCTTTGATATTGAGGTTTCTAAGTTCTCCTACTTCATTGGATTCTTCCAGGCCTTTATCAATTTTACAGCAAGCTAATGGTATTCTGATAAGGTTGTGGTCTCAATTGGACTGAAGCAGATGGGCATGATAATAATATATTACTAGGCTTGATCTGAACTTATAAACATTAGTAAATAGTATCTCTTGAATTCTTTGAAGGACTAAGTGAAGCTCATGAGACTTACTAGTAAAGGAGAAATCCCTGCAAAATTTGTCTTTTAAGGTTTGAAAACAACTCATTTGTCTTCTAGTCTCTTCATGAATGTACTAGGTTTTTGTAATCACACCTAATGAGTGGAAAGATCAGTGAACCCATAGCTGAGAGGGTACTTGCGCAACTTTCCATTGCTTGATTCAAATCTCAACATGCATTATGGGGTCAGACTACCCATTGAATAGTTGCGCACCATGAAAATATGTGTTTGTCTCAGCTGTCACCTAATCTCTTCTGATAAATTTGTATCGAATGGATTTGTTTGCATCCTCCAAATATAGAAGTGAAGCTCTATGAGTGGCCCACCACCTGGCTGGGGTATCCTTCAAAGCTATATCTAGAACTGAGATCCTTTTCTCTAGCACAACGTTTCCATCTATATCAGTGAGAGAGATATTGAAATATGAAGTACCATCATATGTTGGGCGATTCCTCATCTCGGTCCCAATCCATCTCATTTCCCTGATAGTTGCACAATGTCTTGAAAATATTTCGTATGAACCCCACTGCCAACTATCAAAAGCTAGTTTTGAGTCCTCCTCAACTGCATGTATACTCCACCAACTTACATATCCATATCTAGTGGGGTTGATTTAAATTGGCCTCATCCCTGTTGTTATGGTGTATAACTAGTCGAGAAATTCTGATTCCATGTTATTATCCACTAGCTCAGTTTATCTAGGTCCCATGTATGGATCTAAGGGTTGGACTACTTTTACTCCATCTTATTCAAACATCATAGTGTCCCTCTTTAAGTCAATGACAACATAGTTGTCATAGGCCTAATCGATCCCTAACAAGGTAGGGTAGGGGTATTTGTCTCCCATGATTTCAATCACTTCAAAATCGATGGTCATTTTAACTCCTGCAACATATAAATCCACATATTCTAGCCTTCCCACTGAAAAAATGCAGTATTGATTTTCCATTATTAGCTGGATGGGTGAATAGAATAGCGAAGGTTTCCATAGAGAATCTCACATATTTTTGGGTAAGATATTGACATCTGATCCTAAATATAGCATGACATATTTAATTTTGAAGTCACCTAATTGGGATTTTGTTGGCAGCCAATAATCCCATTAATTTTTTATCATAATTAAAATCACCACAAAAGGATTATACCTTTATGTAGCTGCCACCTCCTTAAATTTATGAACATGCATGTTTCTCAGGTTCTTGGCGATTATTGAGCTAAGTTTATCTTATGAGTTTTTCACTGGATTTTCATTTGTTTTGTTTTTTAAATTCATGACCGTAAGCATGAATTTAAATAAAAACTTGGTTTTGGATTTATATCTTCTACCTAAGATTTTCAGTTTGAAGGCATCTGTATATTGCTAAGATTCAAGTTTTATGATTTCATTAATCAAACTACCACCACAATATTTATGTGTTATGGGTCTCATGACTTAAACAATTCCTTGAAGTGTATAAGCGCACAAAACCCACAGCTCAATCCAAAAGTCATTTCGGGATTTCGCGTATCGGGTATTTCTGTGCAAGCCAAACTTGACTTCCCAGATCCCTGAAATCCTGACATAAGAGCCTAGCTCCTCCCTTAGCCTCCATCCATGTGACCTTTCACCATGACCTAGGGCCAACCTCCGAAAGTGCGTCGAGATTTCGCGTATCGGGATTTCCCAATGTGATTCACCTCTCTTTCCCCGATCCCTGAAATCCCAATATAAATCACTTCATATCAATAGTCCTGATTTCCCCATGATCCAACGGTTGAGATAGAATTGTGATTTCACGTATTTGGATTTCTCGGTGTTATTCGCCTCACTCTCCCGACTCTCGAAATCCTGAAATATCAGTGTCTCAGATCAATGGATCACATCCTTTCATGATCCTATGGTCGAGATCGAATTGTGACTTCACGTATGGTTTAATTCCATGTGAGCCTTCCGAATTCCAATCCCCGACCTCCGAACTCCCGACGTCAGATCGACAATCCTGATCTCTCCTTTGCGAATCAGGACTTCATATTTCGTGAAGTTGGAAAGTTTCTTGTCTCCCTTCTCCCGATTCTGGATTCACTGAAATACTCACACATAATATTGACAACTCTCACCTCCCCTAAACCAACAACCTATATCTTTTCGCCCAAATCGAGACTTTTTATTTCGTGACTTTTCATTTCGGGACATTTTGAAGTTGCTTGTCTCCCTTCTCTAGATTCCCGATTCCCCGAAATACTCATGCGTCAGATCGACGACTCTTAACTCTTCATAATCCAATGACCTAGATATTTTCACCCCAATCGAGACTTTTAATTTTGGGACTTTTTGAGGTAGATTCCTCTATTTCTCCCGATTCCCTATTTCCCAATGTCCGCTCCAGATCAATGGCCCACAAAGTTCTGTGATCTAATGGTCAAGATTGAATCACGATTTTTCATATCGATATTTCCCGATGTTATTCACCTCACTCTCCCAACTCCCGAAACCCCGAAATATCAGTGCCTCAGATCGACGACTCACATCCTTTCATGATACAATGGTCGTGATCACGTCGGGATTTCTCAACTCTGCTATAAACATTGTCCTCTTGCCACGTGTCCCACGATCCGACGGTCCATATTCCTTCTTCACGAATGCTATTTCAGGGATTTTCCATTATTGTGGGCACATGTAAAATGTTTGGTAGCTCGAAATGGTTTACTCGAACAAGAAAACCAAGAATTGATGTGCAGAATGAGAAAACAAGAGACCCAAAAGATCCAGGAATTTAGTCAATGAAATCATTCATTGAAAAACTGTCTGAGCCTTCTCTTTCTAATTTCTAAATGGTGGAGGTGATTTTGTTTGATTTTATTTTATTTTTATGAAAGTCAAAATAGGAATATTTAGTTTTGTTTTTGTTTTTGTTAATAATAAGACTAACTAAAGAATCTATGATTCTGTAGGCAATCTATTTTTTGAATAACAGTTAGCATTTTTTCCTGAATATCAAAGTTGTTTTGCTATCCACAGGAAATTGATGATTATGATTTTGATTGCATGGAGCAAACATCTTGGATCATACTCTCTATTATTCAGTAGTTTCTGTCTTTTATGTTAAAAACTCTATTGTACAGGGGTGGTTTCCAGTTGTACTATTTTTGAAAAATAAATCTATTTTTTTGGGGGATTACACTCTATCTTGCATGATAAGAGTTGTGAATCCAAAACTAGTGTAAATAGTGATCACTGTTAATAGTGAATCATCTTTGATTGGAAAAGATTATGGACATGTAATTCCCAATACTATATGGAAAAGTGGTTCACATTTCGGCTTTAGACCAACGTGACATTGTTCCATTTATGTTTTGCCTCTTATATTATGGAAAATATATATGTTATACAACTTTAGTCTCATTAGCATATGATGTTTCATTTTATTCAGTGCTTTAAATTTTGTCTATAACTTGTTTTTTCATATATTAGATCTGTGATCGTTATTTCAACTTTAATATCATGGTTTACGCTTGATGTTAAGTTGATGTATCAAATGAATGATTCACATTAAAATTTATTTTACTGTAATCATTCATCATTACAAGGTCATTGAATCTATATGTTTATTACTGTGTTCTTATATCCTTAATGCCAATAAACACCTTGAGTTTATTCTGGAGATGTTAGTACAATCCTGTCACATATTTCTCTCACAGGCAAGATAGATGGAAGTTTGGATTGCACTGGGATATAGACACAGTATGAGACTAATCTCAGGTTAGTTTTATTCGAATTCAATTTTTGTTATTAGTTTATTTATTAGTGAAATAAGACAATTTAAATTGGCTGTGACTATTATTCTGTTCTTGTTTAAGTTTATGCTTTATTAGTTTTTTTTTTAATTCTTAGATTTTAAATTATATAACAGAAAATACAAAAATATTTGTTTTCTTTATCTACTTCATAAAAAATTACAAAAACTCTGATTTCGCAAGACATCCACCAAAACTTGAAATTTGTAAATACCATGTTCATAATCACATGTTCATATTTATGTTTCTGTTTAACATTTGTAAATAATTAGATTCATGTACATAGTATAATAGTTACAGCTTTAGAGTAGTTTCCTCTCATTATTTTAGGACCCTAGTTGGATAATGGAGCCATTAAACCCATCAAGATAGATCACACCAAACGGTTTGGGTTAATTAGACAACCTTGGTCTGTATCTATCCTTCTAGTTGATGATGTGTCATTTACGCCTGTCAACAAATGGCGCTAGAAAGAGGGGCATAATGACAAGATGGCCTTGCGGGAGTCTTTATTTTGAATGTATTTAATTCCCCATGGCTCCCCAAATCACTGTGTTGGAACATGCTTTCCACTTCTCATTACTCGATACTCCCAACGAGGCAATATCTTGCTTGTCCAAACTCACCTTTGATGGTGGGGGAATGTGTCTGCAAAAGACCATCTTAACAAGTTTTGGTGTAAATGCATCAAGCATGATATTTCTGATTCAAAGGCTTTATGCAGATTGTTCGCTTTTACTTTTAGGGGTCAGATTAAAGATTGGTTTGAGTCTTTTCCAACATATCACATTATTGATTGGTTTTAATTTGTAGATTAATTTTTAGATGATTTTGAAAACAATGATTGCAATCAATTATGTGAAGAATTTTAGACTTTACTAATCAATGACAATTCATCTCTACAAGGATTTTCAAAAAGAATCCATCATGTTCTCTGCAAATTTAATCTCGATGACATGTAATTTGTACTAAACCTCCTCTATGATGCTTTCATCCCTTTCATCCATTCATATTCAATCACAAATGATGAATCAGTTACAAATCCTATCACTCAATTGCAAGAAGAATTTTGTTTAGAGGATGAGAGGAATCTATCCAAAAATTTTGAACAAGCAAGGGAGGTAGAATCTATTGAAAAGGTTCTTACTGACAATCAAACTATTTTTTCCTCTGAAGCATTGTATATTCAGTCCTCGACCATCGTGGAAGATGATTTGATTTTGGGTCAAGATGAATGTCCATATTCTTCTAACTCTTTCTCTAATCAATACTTAAATTCAGTTATTGAAGAACACTTAGGTGATGAAAATGATCTTAAGCATTCTAACATTCCAATGAAACTGATTAGAGATGTAGATATGCAATTGGAAGAACAAACCTTAAAACTTCATCCACAAATCATACCTTATCCACAGGAAAGATTAGATTTTTTTCATGAAAGTTTTGAATTATCTATCATACAGGAGACAAATTTAGATGACATATTATGTTGAAGAATTTATCACCAAAATAGAGTGAAAGTTTTAAGGAAAGTGAATAAGAATGTCTTGAGAATACCATTGCTAAATATCATAGCTCAAGAGATTATTTTCATGTGTTCATTTCTGATTCCGTTTACTCTCTATATCCCGATCTCTTCTTATATTCTCGTGGATATGATAATTTACCCACGGTATCTTACTCTTTTCTGTCACAATCAAATCTTTTTGATACGCCAATATTTGGTGAAATTAATTCCAAACATAACATTTATGAAGTTGGATTTGATGCTCTTTCACTTTCATCACTTGCATGGAAAAAAGACATGTTGCAAGATGATTTTACATGATTTATTTTTGAAAAAGATAATGCACTCATTCTTATGGGGATCGAATATTGTACATTGCATATTCATTCTTTGATTAGTTCAAATTTTAATGTTTATGCTTCACATTTTGAAACGATCAATCTCATCAAAGGAAGCATTCAAACAAATAATATAACTGATGTCATGAATCCTCTTATGATGTGTTTCCCATTGATATATCCATTTCATCGAAGTCATAATTTTCATCCTATTTTTTATGAAAGGATCTTAGAATGGCTTGAAGATTTGTATCTAAAAAATCTTCATAATGAAGATAAAGTTGTGATTTCTTTGTTTCTACCTAAATATATCAGAAGTAAGCATGACATTATTCTTTTAGATCCTCCATGTGAAAAAAAGGATGAAAACTTGGAGAATTGTTAATAAGATGGGGCACTTTGGCCTTGGTTGATGGTTATGTCAGGTCCCCATAATATGGATAAGTTTCCCAAACTTACTTACACTCTTCCATGCCATTATGACCCATGTCACGACAAGATTGCAAAATGGTTGGAGGATTCATACATCAAGAAGTTTCAAAAAAATGGTAAGGTCATGCTTGTTTTGTTTTTAAAATAATATATAGGAGGTAAGCATGACAAATTTCTTTTGTATCTACAAATACTACATTCTTTTATTCTGATTTTTTATTTTCTATGCCTTGCAGGATTGAAGATGCTCTTGTGGTTGCACTGAAAATACGATTTTACTTAGCGTTTTGATCTATTTAGTAGTTAGAGTAGGTTTAGGAGTAGGTTTTATTTTAGTTTTAGTTTTATGGTAGGAGATGCTCTTATGGTTGCACTGTTTCTCTTTGTAATAATGCAGTTATGAACAAAAGTGGGTGCACCAAGAGAACCATAATATGATTGTTGTCAGGGAAGTCCACTTTGACCCTTTTCTCTCAGCTTTTGTTGAACATTGCTTTTCAAAAAAGCAGTATCATCATGAAAAGTTTAAATGAAAAGTAAAGAGATAAGTAAATTTGAACTGTCAATTCTACCCTAACCCAAGGTGCCACGAGTAAGACTGTACTCATATTAATAAGGATTTTTCTCTTTTTCTTTTAGTCTCTCTCAAGAGATATTTCGTTTGATGATTTCAGATCCACCCTCTTGTAAATATTTTTATTTTCCTTTTTTGTTTTTGATTTTGGTTCTTTTGATTTTGCTTGATTTTGATTTGTTTTCTGAATAATCATGTATGAATCACCATTTCATTTGTTGAATGGAATCAAAACTCTTATTCTTTAGCAACAGTTGATAATTCTCTGAGCACCTGGGCAGTAAATTTTAATACTCAGAATAGCAGAAGTAAGTTTCTGTTTAAATCAATGTTTCTGGTTTCTCATTCAAATTACAAGAAGACGCGATCAACCTTAACAAACTTCTAGTGTTGTCCCTATTTTAAAGAAAACAACTCAACTGTACCTTCCCATCCTCGAGATGGTTCCTTAACAAGAAATATAAGTGTCCAAATCATGATGAAGGTCATCAAAACAGTAAAATAATTTGTAAATGATCAAAAATTTTCATTTCAAACTTTGTGATTTTCAGTATCACCTTGCCCTCTTGAATATCAGGAAGTTTTGGAAATTATAAATAAATTCTAGAGGGTTGAAAGCACTGTAAGGTGTGGGAAGTGTTTGTAAACCCATYGGGATACTGAAYGGGTTTGCTGGCAGTGGGTAAATGCAGGAATGATACCAAGGCAACTTTGTTGGGGTACTGAATAGGTMTGCTGGCAGCGAAGCAATGYCGGGTTTAAGAAGATCCTCAGGTATGTCTTTTAATCTGATAAAGTGTGAAAAATGTTCTTTATCATGAATGCATGACTCTTGGACARGATAAAGGTACCATAGTGGGTTAAATGGCATCCATGCCGAGGCTATGGATGCCTCCTGGTAGCAGTGGCCTTGTCAACAGTATCGAAGTCAAATGCATAAAAATCGCTACACTTGAAATCTAAATCAGATACCAGATGACATTTTTGAACAAAAACACATCTGATGCTAAATGCATTATTTCTAATTTATAATCAGAATGATTGGTTTTTTGTTAACTATTTATGAAAATTCATTTCATCTTAATCCTTGACACAAATTTTCTGATGATACAGAGATAACTTCTTTGCCCAATATGTCGCCATTGTTGGTAGCGAAAAATCCTGTTAATTTTTTATCATAATTAAAATCACCACAAAAGGATTATACCTTTCTGTAGCTGCCACCTCCTTAAATATATGAACATGCATGTTTTTGAGCTTCTTGGCGATTATTGAGCTAACTTTATCTTATGAGTTTTTCGCTGGATTTTCATTTGTTTTGTTTTTTAAATTCATGACCGTAAGCATGAATTTGAATAAAACCTTGGTTTGGGATTTATATCTTCTACCTAAGATTTTCACTTTGAAGGAATTTGTATATTGCTAAGATTCAAGTTTTATGATTTCATTAATTAAACTACCACCACAATATTTATGTGTTATGGGCTCATGACTTCCTTGAAGTGTATAAGCGTGCAAAACACATGGCTCAACCCAAAATTCATTTCAGGATTTCACGTATCGGGAATTTTCGTGCAAGCCAACCTTGACTTCCCCGATCCCTGAAATCCYRACATAAGAGCCTAGATCCTCCCTTAGCCTCTGTCCATGTGACCTTTCACCATGACCTAAGGCCAACCTCCGAAATCACGTCAGGATTTCATGTATCAGGATTTCTCGATGTGATTCACCTCTCTTTCTCGAATCCCCAAAATCCTGATATAAAACACTTCAGATCAACGGTCGTGATTTCCCCGTGATCCAACGGTCAAGATCGAATCGTGATTTCTCATATTGGGATTTCCCGGTGTTATTCACCTCACTCTCTCGACTCCCGAAACCCTGAAATATTAGTGTCTTAGATCGACGGCTCACATCCTTTCATGATCCAATGATCGAGATCGAATCACAACTTCGCGTATCGGGTAATTCTGTGCAAGCATTTCGACTTCCAATCGTCAACCTCCTAACTCCCAACATCAKATCGACGRTCCTGATCTCTCCTTCGTGAATCAGGACTTTGCATTTCGCRAAGTTGAAAAKTTTTCTGTCTTCCTTCTCCCGATTCARGATTCACCGAAATACTCGTGCATYAGATTGACGTCTCTCACCTCCCCATGAACCAACGGCCTAGATATTTTCACCCAAATTGGGAATTTTTATTTCAGTACTTTTTGAATTTGCTTGTCTCCCTTCTCCTGATTCCCGATTCCCCAAAATACTCGTGCATCAGATCGACGAATCTTAACTCTTCGTAATCCAACGGCCTAGATATTTTTGCTCGAATCGAGACTTTTCATTTCGATACTTTTTTAGGTAGCTTCCTCTGTTTCTCCCGATTCCCAATTTCCCTATGTCTGCTCTAGATCAACAGCCCATAGCTTTTTGTGATCCAATAGTCGAGATCGAATCGTGATTTCATGTATTGGGATTTCCCGATGTTATTCACCTCACTCTCTTGACTCCCGAAACCCCAAAATATCAGTGTCTCAGATCGACAGATCACATCCTTTCGTGATCCAACGATCGTGATCACGTCGGGATTTCATGTTTTGCAATTTTTCTCAACTTTTCTCTTGAATTTTACTATGTGCGAGTTAGCTAAACATTGTCCTCTCACCACGTGTCCCGTGATTTGATGGTCCATATTCCTTCTTCATGAATGCTATTTCAGGAATTTTCCGTTATTGTGGGCACATGTAAAACGTTTGGTAGCTCGAAATGCTTTACTCGAATAAGAAAACCAAGAATTGATGCGCAAAACAAGAAAACAAGAGACCCGAAAGATCCAAGAATTCCGTTCAATGAAATCATTAATTGAAAAACTGTTCGATCCTTCTCTTTCTAATTTCTAAATGGTAGAGGTGATTTTGTTTGATTTTATTTTATTTTTATGAAAGTCAAAATAGGAATATTTATTTTTGATTTTTTTTTTGTTAATAATAAGACCAACTAAAGAATCTATGATTATGTAGCCAGTCTATTTTTTGAATAACAGTTAACATTGTTTCCTGAATATCAAATCTATTTTGCTATCCACGGGAAATTTATGATTATGATGTTGATTGCATGGAGAAAACATCTTGGATCATATGCTCTATTAGTCAGTAGTTTCTGTCTTTTATGTTGAAAAACTTTGTTGTACAGCGGTGGTTTCCAGTTGTACTATTTTTGAAAAACAAATCTATTTGTTTTGGGGATTACACTCTATCTCGCATGATAAGAGTTGTGAATCCAAAACTAGTTTAAATAGTGATCACTGTTAATAATGAGTCATCTTTTATTGGAATATATTATGGACATGTAATTCCCAAGACTATATGGAAAAGTGGTTAACATTTCGGCTTTAGACCAGCGTGACACTGTTCCATTTATGTTTTGCCTCTTATAATATGGAATATTGATATGTTATACAACTTTAGTCTCATTAGCATATGATGTTTCATTTTATTCAACGCTTTAAATTTTGTCTATAACTTGTTGTTTCATATATTATATCTGCGATCGTTATTTCAACTTTAATATCACGGTTTATGCTTGATGTTAAGTTGATATATCAAATGAATGCTTCACATTAAAATTTCTTTTACTGTAATCATTCATCATTACAAGGTCACTGGATCTATATGTTTATTACTCTGTTATTATATCCTTACTGCCAATAAACACCTTGAGTTTATTCTGGAGATGTTAGTACAAGCCTGTCACATATTTCTCTCACAGACAAGATAGTTGGAAGTTTGGATTACACAGGGATATAGAGACAATATGAGACTAATCTTAGGTTAGTTTTACTCGAATTCAATTTATGTTATTTGTTTATTTATTAGTGAAATAAGACATTTTAAATTGGATGTGACCATTATTCTGTTCTTGTTTCAGTTTATGCTTTATTAGTATCTTTTTTTTTTTAATTCTTAGATTTTAAATTACTAAACATAAAATACAAAAATATGTGTTTTCTTTATCTACTTCGTAAACAATTACAAAAACTATGATTTCGCAAGACATCCAACAAAACTTGCAATTTGTAAATACTTTGTTCATAATCACATGTTCATATTTATGTTTATGTTTAACATTTGTAAATAGTTAGATTCATGTACATAGTATCGTAGTTACAACTTTAGAGTAGTTTCCTCTCATTATTTTAGGACCCTAGTTGGCTAACAGAGCCATTAAAACCATCAGGATAGATCACACCAAACATCTTGGATTAATTAGACAACCCCAGTCCGGATCTATCCTTCTAGTTGATGGTGTGTCATTTACGCCCGTCAATATCTTCCAACCTAGATTATTTCCCCATTCACACCTTCCTTATTTGTATCCTATGGGTATTCTTCTCGAGAAGGTTGGTGGTTATAGTGGTTTTTGGGGTTCCCTCATTCCCAAGGATTAGGTACAAGGTATTCCACAACTCTCAGATAGTTGGTCATGTCCTAGGATCTCAGAGAATAATTGAAACCAAAGTTTAATTATATCTCAAGACTGCTCACAGGGCCTTCTCACGTTTACAGGATTTTCGGGTGCGGGAGGTGAGGCAGGAGCTTGAGAGGTATTGGGTTGAAGGGTGAATTTAGGAGGGTTTTCCCTTATTTCTGGAACAGATTCACATATAAATATTTCTACTGCATCTTTGAAAAATAATTTTTGTTTCAAAGAATCATACATGTCATCCTTGGGAGATGCTTTCTGAATATTGGGTTGATTGTCTGCATCTTCCCCAGTTTTTTTCTCCTCCACAAGTGATGATGTCGAATTTGGGTATCCTCTCTTCAACTTCTCTCCTAGGTTTCAAGCCTAATAAGTTAGCTCCTCTCTTCCAAGCCTCATCCTCCCACTTTACGATCATATATGGGCACTCTTTAGTTGTGTGGGAATTAGTTCTGCAGTGTGAACAACACGGTTATCTCGGATGAGGACAACCTCTAGACATATGTCCTTTTTCATCACAATTGTAACATAGACCTGGTCCTCTTCCTCCAATCATCCCTCCTCTAAATTCGTCTACACCACCACTTCCTCGGCCACTTCTCGGCCCTTGGGGTGTTTTGTTTATCCTAAATGCGATATGGTCCAATATGTTGGCAATTGCATCTAATGCCTGACATTGGTTTGTAGCATGCATCGTGGACCCACAAAACTCACAATGTATTGTATTGGGTGCAGGTGAGTACTTCTGTAGGATGGGGTATTGTCTTGGTGCATGCCCCTGAGTCTGACATATTTCACAGTATTCGACTCTCCGAGTGGGTTGAGCACTTGGGAAAAAGTGGTATTGAACTGGTGCATGAAATGACTAAGTTTACAATACCTACGCATATCTTCCCATTGGTCCTGTATGGGGGTGGCCCATTCCTCTTACCCTTGGAAACTCATTTTTTGGATGCCCCTCTATGTAGAATCATGTACACCAAACTTGAGTTCACGTTGGTTTGAGTAGAGTTCATTCTTGGATCTTCTCTGTGAGTGCATATATCTATCCTTGGAGGTTCAACATGTTTGAATCTACTAGAGGTCTGGTTATCCTCAGGTTCCCTGGGTATCCCTCCATGTATTTAATCTTCATTGATTATTCCAAATCCTTTGTTAGTGTGGCTATTCTCTGTTGCGTCAAGGGGATTCATGTCAAGGGTATAAACCCTTGGACGTATTGTTCACTTTGATGGTATTCATGAATTGGGTGCACCCATATCCCAATAGAGTCCTTAAACTTCTGAATGTATTCCCATGCAGACTCCCCCTCTCTCTACTGGATCTCGCACAACTCAGAGAAATCTTTCTATTCTGACTGAGGTAACTTCAATTTGGAAATGAATTTATGATGCATGTGGTCAAGGATAAAGGAATGTCCTTGCACCCCAAGCTTAATAGCCTTCATATACCATTTGAGGGAATGACTCCTCAAGGTAGTCTAGAATTCCGCTAACTTGTTCATAGCTAGAGTCCCTCTGGACCTCTAAATGGTCTCGCATAGAAACCAATGTTGTTCTACATACTCATCCCCTTTACCCCATAACTATGGGTATCAGACGATCGAACCTCCTATGTTCCTAGCCATTGCCAATGTTCTTGTTCCTATCAAAATAAATCCTAATGGACCTGGTTGTGATCTACCAGGAGACCCTACTATCCTCCCACTATTTACAGTTGTGGGTCTTGATGAACTAACTAAGTTCAAATAAATATGATTTTCATGAGTATGCGATACTAAGCTTACCAAGGGTATTGCAAGTACTTGGGGGATGAGTGACTCGGGGCTAGTTCCATTGACTTCTAGGTGGGTTTCTTTAATCATGGGGTCTTGTTTTCTTGTACCTGGGCATCCTACTCCTCTTTGTGGTCAAATCCTCCTGAGATCGGGGACAAATCTTCTTTATCTTTCACAAGATCTAGACGTCCTTCATCCTCTCTTTTTTATAAGCCCTCCTTGTCTCATCCACTCTCGAGGGTACTTCTTTCTTTCTGTGCTTCTCTTTCTTGCAATATTAGACTAACCAATATTTTTTGTCTTTGCAACTTTCACAACTCTTCTGAATTTATTTCATCTGTTCCTCCTGGTCCGATTTCTTTCTGCAACACTTATGACTGCTTCACTACTCTCTTTACCTTTTCTCACCACCATTTATCAACTATGGTGGATCTCCTCAGGGCATGCTCACTTCTTGTGGTTTTCGCTTCCCCCATATATCAAAAAACCCGTTCCCTTCTTAGATCATGAAACTTCCCCAAGATCACCCCACCCCAAGTGCATGGGTTTATGATTCCATCTCACACGAGGGAACAACTAGCATCCCCTCTTCCACCAAAAATACCTTGATCCAGAGGGGAATTTCCCTCAACAATTTTCACTATGCCCCTTTCTTTAATATTTCTTTGGCTTGTGAAAAAGATTGGTGGTTCTTCGCTGCAAACTCGCTGATATAGCCTTCCAGGGATGTGGCAAACCAGAAATCCATCGCTTGAGTAATCTGGTGATCGAGTCGATGAAGCTCTGCTAGCCTCTATGTATCCCAAGAACCAATTTCTTTGACTTGTTATTTGAACTCCAGTGCTTCTTGTAGCCAATCTACCCATTGGAACAATTTTTCTGGGAATTCTACCGAGAAGATATCATACTAGTCGCTTGATCTTTCCAAGTAGAAGACCAAATACTTGGTGGCATTCCAATTTAGATTTCATAACTCCACTTCCTTCAGTATGAATGCATCACAATTACATTCCCATCACCATCGAACATCGAGCTTGTGGATCTGTGGAAGCATTCTCCTTATAGGTTCCCTTGTACAGTCAGGGTCTCGACAATGGAACCATTTTGTTGGTGAAAAGTTGTTAGACCAGGCTCATTTTCAGGTTACCAACAAAATGTTATCGATGTAGTCTAGTGCTCTAGTATTTTCATCTTTCCAAAAGGAAATAAGTCTCACCTGAAGCATAACCAAGAAAAAATAACTTAGGGAAGGGTAAGAAGAATGCTACAAATATCTATAACACATCTATATTGTTACCATTCTTAAGAAAGATAGATTATTTTGTTCATATACTTTAACACATCATACACCAATACGAGAGAAAAGAGTTATATATAATATAAATAAAGGATAAATAAGTGTAATGCATAACAGACAACAACAAAATAACATTCCAGAGATACAAGAAGTAATATAAACTAGGAACTTTTAAAATTTGATCTCCATTATATTTCTATTATATCATAAGTCTTGATCAACACGAATTCACAACTTTACATTAATCATCTACCATACTAATCGTAGAATTCATTAGTAGGCACATCTCAACACAATACTAGATTTGATCATAATTAGTCTAGTCCCTTCCTCTTACTAATTACATTCAAGCTCCGGAGTACAAAACTTGTTCTTGCCTCACATTTCTCTCTCCTATTTCCTTCACACACCCACCCATATTACAATATAATCGTTTGATCCTTTTCCTTGAGAACCCATAGGTTCTCTTATCCTCTTGATTATGTTCCAATTATATTGTCCCAAAACTGATTATGTGCTAGCCTTAGACTGTTTTATGTTCCAACGTATTTCTTTTGCGCATCTCCTTTCTCATCCCTCTTTTCCTTCACTTGATTGGTTTTCCAACTCCTTGATAACTTGCGCAACTTCTCTTATCAAAACGAAGGGCCCAACATTGTTGCAGGTCTGGAATAATAAGGATTGGCATTGAGTAGAGGTGGAATTTCAAATCCCCAAATGGTTTTTTTTGTGATGTAACCCAAACAAAATTGTCCTTAGCTACACCCTTGATCACCTATATTAGTGACCAAGAGATATGAGACAACCCCAACAAAAACCCGTGTTCGAATTTTTTGAGGAATAAGAAGTTAAAGAGTTTAGTCAGTGTCTTTGGGGTTGGTCAATCATAGATGACTTAGATCTTGGTTGTTTCCACATGCACATCTTGCTCATCTATGATGTATCCAAAATATTTAATTATCAAAATTTCAAAGGAACATGTCTCTAAATTGGCATATAAATTGTGTTGTCCCAAGGTGCCCAAGACCTGTTGAATGTGATTTAAATGTTCCTCCCAGGTTTTACTAAATATGAGGATGTCATCTAGATATACGAAAAAAAATATGTTTTTGAGTGGCCATAATATATCATCCCTCATCTACATGAATGTGGTTTTTGCATTAGTCAAGTCGAATGGCCTAACTAACCACCCGAAGAGCCCTTATTTATACTTCAAGGTTGTCTTCCATACATCAATTTTCTCAATCGACACTTGGTGGTATATTGACTTCAGATCAATCTTACTAAAAAAAATTTCCCCCTTGAGCTATTCTAGAATATAATCAATATGAGTAATTGAGTACCAATTTTTTGTTGGAACATCAAGCATTGATGGTTCATCACACTTCTCCTATATTCATTCAGTCGAGTGGTCAAACTACACAATATCTTATTGAGTTGGTTCTTAGCTAAGGATATTAATGTCTCCAGTAGGTTGGTTCCTACACAATATCTTGTTGAGTTGGTGCTTAGATAAGGTGATTGGTGTCTCCATTAGGTTGGTGAATACAATCTTGGTAATAGTAGGTTGGCTCCTAAAGACATTTATTAAGATAATTTTATGTGGTTTTCTCCTACAAGGGTGTCCAATTTAAACTCTGTGTACCATGATTTGAGTTTACATGAATTTACTATTGAAAGTTAGTGAATGATTGATGAATTCTAAATTAAAGTAAAAGGTATCTTGTACTAATACACCCCCTCTCATTATAATAATAAGCTCAAAAAAATACTCAACATTGACATCTAATAAATTTTCCAACCCCTAAACTTGTGGGCTATAAAACAACATACCCATCATATCCTCCGTATCAAGCTTCCCCCTTTAATTGTTTTCTTCTTATGGACATATTTAAGTGTAGAATATTTTCTAATCCCTAAATGTCATTGATTATACAACCTACCCATCATTTTCTCTTTATATAGGTGCACCCTTTAATTATTTCCAACCCCTAAATTTTGCAGTTTATACAATAACCTATCCACCATTTTCTCCTTATTATTGTTATTTTTGTTACTAGTAGAATCGAAAACTATCCGATCTTGTACTCATGTGACATAGGTTAGATTCCAAATGCTACCACTATAAGTGTTCCCATGATGCCCCTTACATGACACATAAATTAATTCAGGATTTGAAACCGATGACTTCACATAACAAAGTGCCTTAGCAATACAATCCATCATTGACTTCCCTACACCCTAGGGGCATAACATTCTATCCTTATAAAGGTGCTCATTTTAATTGTTTTCCTCTAACAATTATGCTCTATTATCCATGTACATACATACATACATATGTCTATGTGTTTATGTATGTGTAATGGTTTCTTATAATAATATTACCTAATTTTACGGTTTTCTCGTCATAAGATAATTCTTATGTAATATTATATTATTATAAAAAAGTTCAATCACATGATATAATGATTCTTATCTAGGTTAATTAACCTAAAACAACATGAGGGCCCATTTATAAGTCTCCAAAAATATTTTTTCCTTAAATCTCATTTGACTTTATGACAACTAAATAAGTGAAGACGTGTGTATACAAATATTTATTAATATTACAGATAAAATATACAATTCAAATTCATAAAAAATGGTGATGGTAATGATGATTATGATGTCAATTTTGATCTATGAAGTCACAAAATTAAATTAATTATTTTGATGTACTATATTTTTTTATAATTAAATAACTTATAAATAAAAATTTTAACTTTGTTTTAATTTTACTGGTTAACAACGTTTTGATTTATTGCATACATTTTGAAAAATAGAGTTATTATTTATGTAGGTTAGTGGTTATGCGAGAAAATGTTTTTCTTCTTATACTTTATTTCTTTTGTATATTTTAGAGATTGTTTTTCATGGGCGTTTTAGGTAGTCCCATTTCACTATGAATATCATGGGAGTTTATTCTTATCTTTGCAATACTTTTTCCAAGAAAAAAAAATTCTCGAATTTATATAGAGTATAAATTCATTTACAAGTTAGATGCAACGAGCTATGTACCATGGTCGGTGCACAATCAGTGCTGGACCAATACAAAAGCTATCAACTATTAAAAGTTACTAATGTAAGAAGTAGGACAACAATCTTTCCATACATTCTTTCCATACAATTAGCTTTCCATAAAAACTATCGACTATCTACAACAATGTGGGACAACAAACCTTGATCAAAAGATACTAAAATAGGAAATAGGACTCTCTATTCCTCTATCACAGTGGAAGATCGAGAGTGTCCCTGTCACTTCTTTTAGAGCTCTCTTTGAGAGAGCATCCGCCTCGCTGTTGTGTGTTCTGGAAATGTGATGGAATTTGATGTTGGTGAAGTGTTTGGATAACTCCAGCATTTTTTTCTTCCAGCATTCAACAGGGATTGAGTGGAGATTGGATTTTTGAGTAATCCAGTCAATAGTGACTCTCGAGTCACCCAGAATGAGTAAGTGATTAATAGACCAAGAGGAAGCTAAAAAGAGGGAGGCCCATAACCCCAAGAGCTCAGCTTTAGTCTTCGTACCCACACCACAATTGAAAAACCATTTTGTGGTCCTCGACAGATGATATTTGAAAAAGCCTCCAGCTCCACAACAACCATTTGTCTGTGAAGCTCCGTCAAAGCAGGTGAGGGTGTACCCAACAGGCAGCTTGAAATCAACAGCTTTATGATGGAAGGATTTAACCGTAGACGGTTTCCAGTTGAAAGAAGTCAAAACTCTGTGCACAACAGTTAGCGAGGTAGGTGGCCGATCCTCAAAGATCACTCTGTTCCGTTCTAACTATATTTTCCAGCAGACGTGGGCAGCCAAACAAATCGGAGAGGATTTTTGTGTGTTCCACAAGTTAAAACAGTCAGAGATAGTGTTGCCGCTCCAGGAAAAGGGAAGCGAAAAATGCATGAGCAGACTAGTCCAGACCCCCTTCATGAATTCACAGTGTACCAGTAGATGGTGGATGTCTTCAGATGCATGACAACAAAGTAAACAGATTCCGGGCCCCTCCCATCCTCTCCGTCAGAGAATATCCCATGTGAGAATCTTCTCTTTCCCCGCGAGCCAGATAAAAAGTTTTAATTTATGTGGGATTGTCCAATTCCACATCTGGCGATACCATGAGAAGTCGGCGTCGAGGTTGATCTATTTTAGAAGAGCATTATATAAATTCTTTACCATGATGATGCCCGTGGCATCCCCTCCAGCCCATAGCAGAGAATCTGATTCATCTGTAAGGGAGATGACGACGCTTCTAAGTGCAGAAGTAAAAAGAGTCCATTCGGTCGCCCACGATCCACTTATATATAGGTCGTGACATCCCTTCCAAGTATCCGACAGAGTGTGGGCACCAATCAGAAATCTTACCTGTGCTAATTTCAGAACATTAAGTGAACGGAGGTGCGAGCAAAAAGATGGAGAGAGTAGTGAGCTATCCTCCAGCTCGAGGATCTTATCCTTGCCGATATTAATCTTCGTGCCAAAGCTAGGCTTCCATCGTAGCTAGTGGAGGATAACTGGAGAGGAGGAGACCAGGCCTTTCCAGAAGGAGGAAGCCCTCTTTAGTTGAAAGGTAGACTTTCGAAGCCAGTTGCAAAGCGGCTGGGAGCCCAGGTATTTTTCCATAATGATTCGGTGCCAGATGCTGTCGTGAGTAACTGCTCTCCAAAATGAACTAGCCAGAAGGGCTGTGTTGAAGGTGTAGAGGTTCTTGAGACCCCAACCCCCTGCCCTTCAAGGTTTTGAAAGTGTCTCCTAACTGTAAAGGTGAAATCAGTGTTTACGCACATGGCCATTCCACAGAAAATTGAAGGAGAGTCTACGAAGAAAAGTGATGATCTTGTTTGGAATATGCTCTAGGGTCATCCAGGACACGGCAAGACTTTCCAGCACCTCTTTGATCAGGATGAATTGACCACCCAGGGACAGCCATTTATTACACCAGAAGCCATTTTTTCTTTCAAAGATTGCAACAAGCCAACGCCAACCACCGRGAGAGGAGGCTCCCAACTTYAGCTGGTATCCAAGGTATCTGAAGCCTTCCCTCAAGTCAATAAAGTTGAAGGGAATGTGGTCTTTGAAGCTGAGGAGTTCAGGATCYGATAGTCCCCAGAAGTGGACTGAGGATTTTGAGTGATTGATGGATAATCCCGAGACAGAGCAGAAAAGGTKTAGAATGTCTTGGATTACTAACCACTCCACTAGATYATCTTTCGTCATGAGGAAAACATCGTCTACAAACATAAGATGAAAGATATTTATGAACTTAGAAACCTTTATGCCAGATAAGTGGTGTTCAGTGAAACTTTTGGTAAGGAGGAGGCTAAGGCCCTCCATTATCAAGATAAAGAGATAAGGGGAGAGTGGGCATCCCTGTCGGAGCCCCCTCTCACTTTTGAAAAAACTTGTAGCCTCTCCATTGATCAATACTGCAAAGTTAGCACTAGTGACACAAGCCAGTATCCAATTAGTGAGCTTGTCTTCTTGATGTTGTGGATGCACTCATGGGCAGCTCCAATAGCATCCTAGATTCTTCTGCCCTTTAATAATCCGATTTGTTCCTCTGAGAGACTCCTCCCTAGAAAGGGCTTGATTTGATTAGAGATGACTTTAGCAATTACCTTATAGATAAGGTTGCACAAGGCAATCGGTCGGTAGTCATTGAAGGAGAGTGGGTTGTTTTCTTTCAGAATCAAAACCAGGAAAGTGGAATTAAGGCTTCCAGAAATCAAACCTTTGATGCGAGAGTCCTCCACCATCTGGAGGAGATCCACACCTACGAGATCAAAAAAGAAAATGAAAAATTCTGTGGTCCAGCCATCCGGCCCAGGACTTCTCTCTTTTTTGAAATGTAACAGAATGTCTTTGAGTTCAGCAAGTGTGACAGTTGTGTAGAGATTAGTGGCATCCTCTGCAGATACAATATGAGGGAACAGGCTAGCTATAGAGGCCTTCTCCAGGAGATTAAGGTTGTTGGTGGCTTTGTACAGTAGTTTAAAATGTGAGGTAGGCTCGGCGTTAAGAGATTCCTGCCCGTGAATGATACCATCCCCCTCGCTATCAATTGACCAAATAGTCTTTTTGTTTCTATTATAACTCGCCACTTTGTGAAAGAAACTGGAGTTTGAATCTCCACTCTTAAGCCAGGTTGCACGGCGGCACAGTATCCAACAAAATTCCTCATCGCGAAGGATGGAAGCTCTATTTGATTCAAGAAATCGTAGGCTAGCTGTCTCCTCCACAGACAAGGTAGAATTAGTAGATTTAAAAATGAGTTTTGAAATCTTTGACTCCAGCTTTTGGAGGCAGGCCTTTTCCGCTATTTTCTTTTCATTTATCCACGAAATAGATTTTGATTTGAGAACTTTCAACTTCCATACGAGACGCTGCTGTGGGTAAGATTCTGCAAGAAATCAATGGTCCATCCAGACAGAGTGAACAATGGCCGAGTAGTCATCAGATAATAGCCAACGGTGGTTGAATTTGAAGGGAGTTGGTCGGTGAAGCACAGAGGGCATCAACTGTAGTAGGATTGGGGCATGGTCAGAAATAAAAGGAAACTCCACCCACGATGAAGGTGAAATAGAAGAATTCAAGAGACCATCGGCCACTAGAAATCGATCCAGACATCTGGCTATAGCATCATGACCGGAGCGCCCATTTCACCACGTAGGGACCAGACAAAATGGCTGGACATCGATCAGATTATTTGTGGCGAAAAGCTCTCTGTAGGTGGATTTGGTAGGTCCTGGCAAGAAAGATCCTCCCCAGTGTTCTTCTGTCGAAAGGATAATGTTTAGATCACCTCCAAGGATGAGGTTTGGTAAAGAGTGAAGACCACTCTTTGCCAGGTGCGTCCAGAAGAGCAGTTTGTCCGAGCAAGGGCCTTAGACGTTTAGGAACGCCACCTCCTGGTTAGTAGCTAAAAAATGGCCTAGCAACAGAATGCCTCCCCTCAATAGGAAGGGTCTCAACTCAAATAGGTCAGGATCCCAAGCCACCATCAATCCACTGGAGTTTCCTAAGGAACTTACAGCCGCGGTGACCCAGGAAGAACGAAATTGGTGCATAAAATCTCTGGATTTTTGATCAGCCGTGAGGGTCTCTTGGAGAAAGATAATATCAGGCTTTGATGTCTCCAGCAATCTTCGAAAGGAAGCAGCCTTGAGGGGGCCTCCAATCCCCCGAATATTTAAGGAAAGCACAATCATTACTTAGATCATGCCAAGGCCTTCATTGCTCTAAGGGACTTACCATCCTGAGTGGGAATGGAAGTAGCAACTTGTTGGGAGCTCAAAAGATCATTTTTCTTTCTGGTACTTCGCGTCTGGAGAGGGGAGAGCTCCACATCAATGCCTCGCGACCAAGCAAAAGCCTTTTCAACATTTTCAGTGGGTCGAGAGGAAGAAGAACTTGCCACTGTGGCTGGAGTAATGAGTTATTTACCCCGATAGACTGGAAGTTGAGAGATGTCCGGAAGAAAATCGGTAGATGACAAGGAGTTTAATGCCAATAGGTTAACTTCATCATCTTCAGGCTGACTAAAGCCTGGAAGCATCAATGAGGATGCTTCTGGTTCAAAAGGGAAGGATGGGGGGTTATGCTGCAAGGCCAAGCAAGAATAAGGTTGGGAGGGTGTGAAGTGTGTAGAAGTTGGGATCTCTGTAGGACCAACAGTCGGATAGAGGCAATGAGTAGGGGGGCCAGAGAAAATAGGTGATGATGGCCTCTCAACTTCTAGGACAGGGTTCTTTTCACTGCAAGAGGAGGAGAGCTAATGGAATCCAATAATGGATTCCTTCTCAGCATCAGAAAGTGACTTGGACAATGATGGACAGAGCAGGTTCAGCTTGGACATCGGAGATTCAGCCTGCCCTGGTAGGGGAAGAGTGGGCGGAAGAGGGGGTGAATACAAGTAAGCGAGAGAGGGGTCTGCATCCATATAATTAGGAGGGTTTAGGTGTAGATCAATATATTCAAATGGATCGATAGGTAACTTACCAGGGCAGGATCGACGAAGATGGCCAGTTTTCCAGCAAAGGTTGCAGCGAAAAGGGAGTCTGAGAAAGTTCAGTTTCTATATGAGTATTCGGCCTCTCCATTCGATCTCCATAGTTTTCGGCAGTCCAAATGTAATGTCTATCTCAACCAAGACTCTTCCCATTTTCCTCAAAGGACCATTAAGTCACTGTGTGTCAAGTGCAATGAACTTGCCCAGGGAGTTGCCAATAGAAGTCAAGGCTCCTTCGTTCCAGAGGTGGAGAGGAAGCCCAGGGAGAAGCACCCAGAGATGTTTGAGTTGGAAGAACTCAGTGTTCGGATTGAAGGATAGTCTCCAGCGCTTGAGCATGAGGCTTCTGACACCGTAGACCCACGAGGATGATAGTAAAAGAGTAGCGTCCTCAGGAGTTTTGCAATGAAAACACAACCAGCCTTTTTTGAGGTAGAGGACTTCCGGTGAATAACCCAGAAGAGGTAACCACTTAATCTTAATCCAGTCCTCCAAAGGCTGTGAGTTGACGTGCTTGTAGGAGAAGCGACCCACCAGTTCACAGGTGGACATCTTTCAGAGGTCTTTGAATCCCACACCGTCGTCTAGGACCAATCGCTTTGATCTTCTAATAGATTTCCACTCCTTTCGGCCGTGTGAAGCTCGACGATGTGAGGTATCGGCTATGTGAGCATATGGGATGAAAGGATGGCCATATCAAGCCTATAATGGAGAGGAGATGGGATCAGGGAGGGACCTGTCAGAGTCAGTAGGAACGATTTTCGGAGCAAAGGTTTTAGTCAGTGAAGGAGGAGCAAGTTCGATGGAGGACTTGGCGGGAACAGTAGAAATGTTTGAATGGGAGGGCTTGGTGGGAAACTTTTGTAGCATTTTTGCGAGTGAGTCCACTTTATCAAATAGACCCACATGTTCCCAGATGAGCTCATTGGAAGGTTGCATCAGTGAGTTTGTCAGCGAGTCCATTTTAAAGGAAGCTGTGCGACCAGTAGTAGGCCCCCTAGTAGATAACGAGGCAGATAAAAGGGTGAAAAGCTAGCCAGTGGGAAGAAAATGATAGTGGGGGACAACAGGTTATAGAAAAAATAGAAACAGGTCAGTGAGTGCTGAGCCAATAAGGGTATAGGAAGAGCATGTTGGTCTCTATAGCTGGACAAAAAGACAAAAGGAACAGTCAAAACACAGAGGCCCCTATGGGTTGGAACCGGTACAAACCAGCTCTATATAAGGAAAAGAGTAGTGTCATAAGAGTTCAGTTATCGATGACCCACTCCCAAGAGCTCAGGAGAAGACTGAGTGAAAGGATCATGGTTCGCATAGATCGCCTGGATCGCCTGGTTCACATTCCATTGTAGAAACCCTTCTATTAGGTTGAAGTCTTTCTAGTAGGGAGCGTATCTCCCAAAATCATTTATCACTATAAACTTGTAAATCAATAGTCTCTCTCTTTGCAATACTTATTTTATTTTGTGAGATCACAACAATAAAATTATAGTTCTTAACTTCACACTTGGGGTTAATGATATCTTTGTCATAAATCAATTTTTTGTTATTGTTAGTCTCCCTCACTATAAATTAAGTTATGATAATGCTTTTAATAGTATTGTTATCTTTAAGAGTGTCCTCCTCCAATATCACTATTGGTTTAACCAATAAATTGCATCTCTATTCCAATCTCTTATGAGCGTTGAATGATAAAATAATAGGAAGATACTCATTCATCATGTTTATTAGCTTATGCTTGTAAAATCATGTATCATCAAAACCTTCCCTATATGGGGTGTTAGTGGTGCTTGACAAAGAGGAAGATGAATTACAAGGATGCTATATGCATGTGGATATGATGCGGAGGATGGGGAGCATGGATATGAGTTTCTATGATTGGATTTCACCGCACTAGAGCTCTCAATGACCAGAAAATTGAGAAATTATTGTAGCAAGTGGGTAGGAACTCCATTTACTTAAACAATTGTGGGTGGAATCGAATCTAAAATAAACACTATTACTTATTTATAAAAAGGAATGTGTTAGTACAATGCCAAATTTTGAATGGGAAGTGAAACAAATTGTTGGCTAATGAATTAATTCCTGATTTTTTTTATGGAAAGTGGGCTAACCCTCAATCTTGTTATTTAAAGGAACTAATCCTAGGGGTTAAATATTTGAGAGAGGGAGCCTTAAAAAGGAAACTGGTGAATAAAATTGGGTGGAAGGAGGTTATCAAGAGAAAAAGGAGTCTATTAGAGAGTGAAAAGGAGTTTATGAGACTATCAAGAGGGCTTGAGCCAATATCAAGGGATAAAACAATGGGATAAAGAGCTTAAAAGGGGGTTGTGACACTGTGGATATGTTGATCAATGACCCACATTGGGACACATCAAAACCTTGTTGATCAACGATCCATGATTCATTTCACACCATGGACTTGAACACCGATTAATCACCCTCCGCGATGTGATAGGAAAATGTTCCCTCTCTATGAGGTGATTTTTTATTGGATTCACATTACATGAAGGGCCTGACAAACTGCTTATCCTTCCATGCGAAACCATTTATGGTTTTGGGGAAAAAACACCATCTTGTACCCGAGTGTCCTGCGTACTTGGAAATGACATGTTGCTTAGTGGTGATAACTTGGCACATGAGGTGTATTTTGGGAGGAGTGTAGGAAAGGTGGCTAGGCCACCTGGGAACCCACATGGCCCAATCAAAATTTTCCATCTGGACATGGGAACCACCCCAATCATATTAAATGTTTCAAGGAGTCATATAATCTCAAGAACAGGTGGCCTAACATAGGTTCCACATAGAAAACACTTGGAACAATAGTAGCCTTCCATGTGTCTGTAGGACCCTACTAATGGCATCAATGATGTCACTCAAATTTCACGTGCTCTTAATATTTAAAGGATGTATCCATTGAAGAGGTGACACATGATCCAAATTCTATTGATAATGACATGAAGGAAGAGATATAACAAGGAAACAAAAAACGATATTGCAAGAAACACAAAAATACAACTAAACATAGATTCTATTAATGACTATCTGGAATACAAAATATTGTAAATTGCAAAGCACACAAGATAGCTAGAATGGTGGTAGCTTATCTCTAAAGAGAGAGATGTTTCGGTTATGTTCATTCACACGCCTCTGATTACAAAGAGGTGGAAATTGAATTTAAACATAAAGAATCAATTATAAAACTCTAGACATCAAAAACCCTAACCCTAGAAGATGAAACACAAAAAGGTTTGTGGGCCCTGATGTGGCTAGTCAATGCATCAACTTCTTGGCGACATAAAGTTTTCATACAATCTCCATTTAGTGTGCTTGGAATCCCTTCAAAAAGGTATATATGAGAAGTACACATTCTAAATGGACTATAATTTTCCTTCAAATACTTCCTAGGTGCTTCCATGCCAAAACAATGTTGTTTAGGGCCTGAAAATGGCCCTGGAAGTTTGGGAACTGAGAAATTGTAGAACAATTGCGAAAATGTGGAACCATTTTGAATTAG
>SNQJ01S0056043.1:56074-75340 GCA_010110895.2 Picea sitchensis
CCTTACAAATCCACTAGATCCTACGGTCGCGATTTCGCGAGCTCTCCACGGAGAATTCTAACTGCCTGATTCAGTCCTTAATGGCTTCTTCCCAACGAATGAGTGTTCCCCCTCCTGAACTTAATTTCTATGCGACAGTTTCGATCTTCGTCTCCCTTTGAACACTTCAAAGGCGTTGTCCCTCTTGAGCTTTCACTTGCAAACTCAAGCCTCCAAAAAGGGCCCTGCTCGCAATCCTTGCGGAAAAATTTCAAATAACCTCTGGTTATTTGAGTCTTTGACCATGTTCACTCTTTGCAACAGTAGTCCTTCAACTTTCCCCTTGGTTGATAATTTATAAGACTTCCACCAGCCTGCACACACCTTGCGTAGCTCTATGCTTCTCCTACACTTCTGCTGGTATGAGAACAACGATATCTCTCCTGAGCTTCTTGAGATAAAACTTAATCCTTCGTCGACGCACACCTTGCAAACGTTCATTGCACTCCTTGCAAGAATCCTCAGAAAGAAAAACAATTGAAACTCATTCTTCTTCTCTCTCATACTTCATACATTCAACATGAAATCATACACACAACACAACATTGAGATAAATGCATAACAAAGAAACAAAACAACTGTAAACATACCATTTAACAAATGTAAACAGTAAGCATCGTAACACCATGAAAACTGAGTCAAAGTTTCATATATTAACTCAAGTTCTCTTGTACATGGGTTCTTCTCTACAACTCTCTGCTTATGAATTCTGAATGATAATATATTCTTACAATGATACAAGGGTGAGGGTGTCTATATCCATTTTCCCTCCTACACTTCTAAACTATCTAATCTATTAAATCAAATCTACCTACTTTACATTAACAGACTTAAATGGCTATTACATCCGGCAGATGAGAGTAATTTCTCCATATCTTTTCATATCTCGAAGACATAAATGTAAGTACGCTTCTCCTAGCTATTACATTAATGCTTCAGTTTTCAAAATTCAAAACATTTTCATAAAAATGTGCCCCTTTTTTCATCTGCACATCCAGCTGTTCCTTTGGCTAGGCGCGTGCTTTGGCTTTGTACGATGCTTCAACATCATTATGTTTGCATTTACCGATTAATCCAATAACAATGAGAGATTTTTTTTTTCATCTTATACTTTATTTCTTAGATTTTAGATATTCTTTTGCATAGGCATTTTAGGTCTTCCCAATATCATGGGAATTTATTCTTATCTTTGAAATACTTATTTTCTTTTGTGAGATCACAAAAATAAAATTATAGTTTTGAACTTCTCACTTGGGATTAATGATATCTTTTTCATAAATCCGTTTTCTCTTATTCTTAGTCTCCCTGACTATAAATTTAGTTATGATAATGTTTTTAATTGTATTGTTATCTTTAAGAGTGTCATCCCCCAATATCACTAATGGTTTAACAAAGAAATTGCATCTTTATTACAACCTCTTATGAGTGTCGAATGATGAAAATATAGGAAGATACTCGCTCATCATGTTAATTAGCTTGTTCTTGTAAAATCAAGTATCATCACAACCTTCCCTATATGGGGTGTTAGTGGCATGTGACAAAGAGGAAGATGAACTACAAGGATGACATATGCATGTGGATATGATGAGAAGGATGGGGAGTATGGATATGAGTTTCTATGATTGGATTTCACTGCACTAGAGCTCTCAATTACTAGAAAAGTAAAAAATTATTGTATCACATGTGTAGGAACTCCATTTAATTAAACAATTAAGGGTGGAATCAAATGTAAAAAAATACTATTTCTTATTTAGACAAAGGAATGTGTTAGTACAATGCTAAATTTTGAATGGGAAGTGAGAAAAAATGTTGGCTAATGGCTTGATTCCTAGCATTTTTATGGACAGGAGACTAACCCTCAAGCTTGTTATGTAAAGGAACTAATCCTAGGGGTTAAATATTTGAGAGAAGAATCCTTAAAAAGGAAAATGGTGATTAAAAATGGGTTAAAGGAGCTTATCAAGAGAAAAATGAGTCTATTATAGAGTGAAAAGGAGTTTATGAGACTGTCAAGAGGGAATAAACCAATATCAAGGGGTAAATTTGTGGGATAAAGATCTTAAAACGGGGTCGTGACACTGTGAATATGTCGATCAATGATCCACATTGAGATGCATCACAAACTTGTTTATCAATGGTCCATGATGCATTCTGCATGATCGAAATGAACATCGATTAATCACCCTCCACGATGTGATAGAAAAATTTTCCTTCTCCATGAGGTTATTTGTTATTGGATTCACATTGCATGAAGGGCCTGGAAACTTTCCTATCCTACCATGTGAACCCATTTATGGTTTTGGGGAAAAACCACCATCCTATGCATGAGTGTCCTTCATACCTATAAATGACATGGTGTTTATTGGTGCTCACTTGGGACATGAGTTGTATGTTGTGCATAGTGTAGGAAAATTGGCTATGCCGCCTGGGAACCCATATGGTCCAATAAAAATATACCATCTGGACATGGGCACTAGTCCAATCATATTAAAGGTGTCGAGGAGTCATCTGAGCTCAAGGATAGGAGACCTAACATAGGTGCCAAATAGACAACACTTGGAGCAATAGTATCTTGCCATGTGTCTGTAGGACCCCACTAATGTCTTCAATGATGTCACTCAAATTGCATGTGCTCTTAAGATTTAAAGGATGTAGCCATTGAATAGGTGACGCATGATACAAATTATGTTCAGAATGGCATGAAGGTAGAGATATAACAAGGAAACAAAACAAATATTTCAATAAACACAACAATAACGTTAAACTTAGATTCTATTAATGACTGTTTAGAATAGAAAACACTATAAAATGTTAAGCACACAAGATAGCTAATATGGTGGTAGATTATCTCTTAAGAGAGAGATGTTTCAACTATGCTCATTGACAAGAATATGATTAAAAATAAATCGAAATGGAATTTTAACATAAAGAATCAATTAGAAAACCCTTAACATATAAAACCCTAACCCCAGAAGATGAAACGCAAAAATGTTTGTGGGCCCCGATGTGGTTACTTCATGCGTCAAATTTTCGGGGGCTCAAATTTTGCATACGATCTCCATTTAGGGTTCTCGGTATCCTTTGAGAAAGATCTAGATGTGAAGTACACATTCTGAATGACATAGCGTCTTCCTTCAACTACTTTCTAGGCACTTCCATGCCAAAAAAACGTTGTTTAAGGCTTGAAAAATGGCACCGAAAGTTTGGCAATTGAGAAACTGTAAAAAAAATGCCAAAATGTGGAACCATTTTGAATTAGAAAAATAGGTGGTTCTAAATGTACATATAATGTGTAAATATATATGTAATAAGGTCATAGTAATAGTGAATGGGTCTCATGTTCATGTCTGAATAGGTATATATAGAGGTCATGTATTCATTATTGTGACATGTGAATTGTGATGAATGAATGTATTTGGTTATTTGGAGGGGGCTCCCCTATTATTTAAGGAGTTATTATGTAACTTATCTATATTGGAGATGTGATCCATGATCAAATTATGTACATGGTGTGTAATTGTATTTTGTTATGATAATTAAGAATTTCGATCATTACATTTGGTATCAGAGGTTCGATCCTAGGGTTTTATTGCCTCAAGCAAGCCATCTTGGAATTTTCGCTATAATTTTTTTTCTACACCACTTCAGAAGGAGAAAATTGGATGATGTTTAGAATACTTATCAAGGTACCCATGGTACGAATTTAATATTTTGGGTCATTTCAATTTCGGAGATACACCCTATGGAAGATAGGGTTTTTGACTAGTCCCATAACTAGTCTCAAATAGGTGTTCTGGGTAAAATAGTCATAAATTCTTCATAGAGGATCCAAATTCTAGACCAATTTCATTGGAAATACTATAGTCCATAATATTTTTTTTACATGTTTTAGAATTAGATATCAAATATTGGGTTCTTGGCATGTTGTTGGAAGCAGGCCAAAGTGGAAAGAAAGACGATTTTGGGAAAGAAGGCATGCACGAGGAAAGTGACAACTAGAAGGAAGAGAAGCACACACGCATGCATGGAAGACCTAACGACATTAGGGTTAGAGTTTTTGAAACTGATTGTAATGGTCGATGAGAAAGAAACATATAAATATATATACCCAGGTCTCATAGGAGGGGGGATGTAGAGATACGGATGTGAGGAAGCGGATGTGATGTAATATTTTGCTGTATGACCTTATCTTGTAAGATGTTGAGCTAGAGAGGACTGAGGAGGGCATATCTTGAGGGTTATATCACATGATAAGGAGCATGGTGTGATGTAGTATACATCATAATATATCTCAACCCAACTAAGAAGATTTCTAAAGCGTGCGATGTTGTAGTTCAGAACTACTATAATAAAAGAGATAAGAGCCAGATCTTTGTGGACGTAGCCTAGAGGGGAGGTGAACCATGGTAAAACCCACGTTATGTGATTGAATGCATGTGTTTCTTTATTGTCTTCAGTAGTTAGTGGTGTGCTAAATGAATGAGTTGTTATATTCCCTGCGTAATCATGAATGACAGTGTATTTCATTAATATAATAGATTTATCAACATATAGTTCTCAGATCACCCACTCAATCCTAGAATGCAAACACATGATTATTGTAGCCATCCATTAAGACTATCTCAGGTGAGACGGCGCAGTGAACCTTGTGTGCTGCGCTGCCTTTTAGTTTACCAGGAGGGTCGGTAGTTTTAGAGTATTTGTTGGAACCCCGAACAATCATGAACCGTGGGTCACTCAAGATGAATATACAAAATCAGACAAAGTATATTAGTAACCAAAAAATGTTTTCATTGTTGTTGGTAGGAAAACAATAGGATTGAGTACATTATATATGTTGAAGATCTGTTAAAAGATACGTGAGATATGCGAGAGGTGGATCAAGAGAATATTAAAGAAGAGAAGAAATAAATGAGCCACTAGAAGGGGATGTTGAGACTGTGGAATCCCACAAAAGTAGAGATCGAAAGCTGGCTAAGCACAAAGGAGTTGGCGCAGTGCACCCTGTGTGCTGCGTTGCCTTCTGGTTTACCAGGAGGGCCGATAGTTTTAGAGGCTTTGTTGGAACCTAGAACAATCATGAACCCTGGGTCACTCAAGATGAATATACAAACTCATAAAGAGTGTATTAATAACCGACAAATTTTTTTTTTGTCATTGGTAGGAATAAAAGAGGATTGAGTACATGAGATATGTTGAAGATCTGTTAAAAGATACGTAATAACTATGGGAGGTGGATCAAGAGAATATTAAAGAAGAGAAGAAAGAAATGAGCCACTAGAAGGGGATGTTGAGGCCGTGGAATCCCACAAAAGTAGAGATCAAAAGATGGCTAAGGACAAAGAAGTTGGATTTTGCGCATAAAGATAACAAAAACCCTAGAGTAACACCCCACAAATATCTTGAGAAATATGTGCTTACTGATTTACATGAAGTATTTTTCTGTGATTTTCCACACTTATTGTAGGAGTGGATACTAAGGTTGAAGGATAACCACGCAACGAACCAGATCTGACATTTAGAGTGGACCCCAGTATAGAGTGAGAAGTTGTAGCAGGTGAACAAAAAATTCACCCGCGCAATAGATGTTTGGCTTGATAGTATTATGGAAAGATTTATAACAGAGTTTGCAGAAGATACAGTGAAGTCGTATAGTGTAGTGGAGCAAGAGTTTCTACATGGGCCTCGAGGAAGGTATATTATATCATTGTATACTTATATTAATATACTTCTATACAACAAAGGTGTAATGAAAATTGAGTCAAACAACTAAACTTCCTTGCGTGCATGGGGGAAGGGGGGAAGGAGGAAAGGATAAGGGAAAGAAGGAGGAACCCTTGGATGCAATCATGATCGACGATGACCATATCAAGCAGATCATGGAGACAGCTAGAAATATGTGTAGAGGAGTACCCTACCAATACAAGGTGAATACCAAGAAGATAGTCGTAGCCGTGAGGGAATGCTTGGCAAGTGACGAGGAAGAGGTAGAGGATCTTCAGGCTATGGAGAATATTGAGGAAATCCTGCATGCAACATATGAGAGGAAGACAAGAGGTCCAAGAATGGGAAGATAAGCCATCAATCCTATCCATATTAATTTAAGTGTGGAACCCATAAACCCATGTGTGACTAATACACCAAAGGGAACACCACCATTTAGACAACCAAATTTAGGGAGAATAAAGACAACAAGAAGTACATATACACAAGGAACAACAACTGGAGGAACCAGTTCAGGAAGTACTAGTCAAGTATCTACACTGCTCAGAGATAGTAGTTCATAGTTCAGAATGGAAGGACACAATCCCACCATCAGGTTACCATAATTTAAAGGAGAAGCGTTGGAGGACCCAGAAAAATGTTTGTTCATCTATGAGAAGATTTGGGAAGAAAAATAGATCACAGAGGAAGATACTAAACTAGAACAACTAGTGATTATGCTACGGGATCATTCACTGGATTGGTGTATGAGTTTAGCTGCAAACAATCCACCAGGGACAACCAAAAAAATTGCAGACATCAAGAAATTACTGATAAATGAGTTCCACAAGCCAAGTTTAGAAGATTAGTACACGAACAAGATGATCAAAATTAGACAAAAACTGGGAGAATCCGTATGGGAAATTGACCAGATATTCAAGCGAATGAAGGGAAAGTTGAAATATCTCATGACCGATATGCATCATAGGAACCTATTCGTCAATTCACTACTACCACACTTAAAATACCCACTGCAACAATAGAATTTTCAGACATAGGCAGAGGCTCTACAGGTAGCCCTACAACTGGAAGAAAACCAGTATCAAAAGATGGATCCAGCCATCGAAGAACTAAAGGAGGATTTGAAGAAATTAATGTTCCAACTAAACCAGAATAAAAGTAAGGACAAACGCAAAGTCGTTTGGTGTACTACATGCAGGAAAAAAGGACACCACAAGAACAAATGTCCAACATTTGTGCAGTATATGGTAGTAGGAATGCCGAATCGATTACCAAGAGGAGGAATATGGTGCGAAATATTTAAGAAATCGGGCCATGATCCATATCACTGCCCAATGATGCAAAAATACCAGACAATCCCAAATATTTCATATTGTAACTTTTTCAAGTCAGTGGGCCACGATGACAAAGATTGTAGAACTATGAATTTGATGTGAGAGAGGACATAAGATGCATATAGAGTGCAGGAAGAAATGATGTCTRGGAAATCCACGCCACAATTTAACCAAGTTCCAGCACCATACAACAGTGCACAACAAYAGTATAATACTGCGCAACAACCATATAAYATTGTGCARCCACAGTACAACACAACACAACCTCAKTACAATACCATGAATTATAATCAGGCACCTCAGTATAACATGTCGAGAGGAGATCGAGCARGATACAAAGGTGGAGGATGAGTGAGAGGAGGTTTTGGAAGAGGTAGAGGACTAGTGGTATGTCACAATTGTMAAAAACTGGGACATTATGCAAGGTAATGTCCACTTCCACCAGCAACGTGTATGTATTGTCGCACATCATAGCATGATACAGAAGAATGTCCGACACTATTAGTAAAGATCCAGGAAAAGAAGAACCAGAAGAACCAGAATTTTMAATGGATTTCAACCGAAGCGAGGGATGAAGGACATAACATCAACATAGTTACTCATGGAGGAGCTAAAACAAGAAATRACGCAGTTGGACAAGAGCCAGTACAACACCATTGGGTGAAGAAGAACATCGAACCAAGGAAGTAGTTCAATGTGTAGAATGAGAAGGAGATATTTAAGCAAGCCAGACAAGAATTTCAAAAGGACGACATTGCGTTGACTTCAACTACGTAGAAACAAAAGGAAGCACAAGAGTATGATATGCCTCCCTTATTGGATCATACCAAAAAAATGCAACCCATGGGACAAGTAAGTACAATCAAAGGCTTTTTGAAATCATGTGTAAAAGTATTGAATGATCCATCATCTGTCAGAATATTGCAAAACAAATTAGAAAGATGTAGTATAGAGACGAAAGGAAAACTAGAACAAAAAATAGTGAATCACCTACATACGCGGAGAATAACAAGTAGGGAGTTTAGAATGAATGCCAACATCGAATATTTCAGCATGGGAGATATCATACTAGATCTAGGATCTAAAGTTAATGTATTACCAAAGAAGACATGGAAATGTATGGGAGAGCCCACATTAGGATATTCACCTATGCAAATGAAACTATAAAACCAACACAGAGTCCTACCAATCGGTAGATTGAAAGGAGTGATAATAGACCTGGATGGAGTGTGCACTAAAGAAGACTTTGAAGTGATTGAAATAGTGGATGACAGAACACCATATCCAACGTTGTTGGGTTTGGATTGGGCATTTGACAACCAGGCCATAATCAATTTGAAGACACAAAAAATGACATTTGAGTCAGGTGAATATAGGGTCATCGCACCATTAGACCCATCAGAAGGAGAAATATTTGTAGAACCCACTTTATTAGACTTAGAGGAAATCAACCAGTTGTATAGAACAACTACGCGCGATGAGGATTATGTGAACCCAACTGCAGATGGGATACTCAGTTGGAGGAGTATTACTTTATGTGCGACAGACTCATATACTTATTTAGATAACTGGAAACAAAGGCTACATAAAATTTCCATGAGAAGATGTGAACGAATAGACCGCACACTAAGATGGGTAGGCATAGAGATAAGGGAACCACCTAGTTTCCACAGAGTAAATGATCTAGAAGTATTCTTGGTATAGAATGAATATGAATATTTAGAGAATCAAAGACTCTTAGAACTTGATATAGCACTCGAGGCCACACTTGCAATATGGTGGGGCACACATAAAGAGACAATAACAGTTTGGTACCTATGTAAGTGGTTACTGTGTATAAGGTTCAGTGCAGAACAAAAAAACAACAAGCAACAGAGGTAGGATGGACAAGGGGCACCAGCGGAACACTTGGAGAAGTGAAGAACGTTGTGGAAAGTGACACCCCCATAAGAATGTCCTCATAATTTCATACACACTCTAGAGGGCATACGAGAAAACTGGTATACAAACCAAGAACTGCGCAAAGGAACTGCGACCTGGAAGGTATTGCAACAAAATTTTATAGTCACCTTTTCATTCGAGCATGAGAAACCCAACATATATGAAATTATTAAACAAACAAGAGGGGTGATACTCATCAAGGAATGAGAGGTCGAACTCATAACAGAAGAACAACAGCGGAACAAATATAAAATAAAAGAAATGTTATCATGTTACCATGTGCAGGAGGAAGTACCAGATGAAGATGATCTACGCGATATTTAGATTGAGGAAGTGAAAGGCAAAAGAGAAGTGGAGGGTCCACCTATAGAATGTGAATTTATTGTTGCACTGATCAAGGTGAAGAAAGTCAACATTGGGACAATTGAGAATCCAAAAATGGCCAGCATTGGAGATTACTAGGATGAACAAATAGTAGAAAGCATAACAAAGTTACTGCGTGAGTACAATGACCTGTTTCCCACAACATTGATAGAGATGAAGGGTATAGTAGGAGAGATAGGATAAATGAAGATACCACTCAGAGTTGAAGCAAGACTGATCAAAAAATGACCATACAGATTGAACCCGATATATAAGAAAAAATTCAAAGCTGAGATCAACATGATGCTTGAAGCCGAAATCATAGAACCATTGGAAGAATCGAAATGGATAAGCCCAATGGTAGTTCAGGAGAAAAAACAAGGASGGATAAGGATATGTKTCGACTTGAGGAGGTTGATTGATGCATGCCTACATGACCTATTCCCTACACCTTTCACGGATGAAGTGTTTGAGAACGTAGGAGGACACAAAGTTTACTCATTCATTGATGGATTCTCAGGCTACCACCAGTTCAAGATATCCCAGGAAGACATATACAAGACCACATTTTCTATAGAATGGGGATCTCACTAGTACACGGTCATGTCGTTCGGACTGAAGAATGCACCAACAATATTTTTGAGATAGTCATCTCTGCGTTTAAGGAATTCATCCACCAGTTTATAGAGGTATACTTGGATGATTGTATAGTCTATAGTTTGTTGAAAGACCATGTAGAGGTCTTATGGATGATGCTAGAAATATGTAGGAAGTTCTAGATATCATTAAACATAAAAAAATGTATATTCGAAACACCGTTTGGGATACTATTGGGCCATATAGTATGCAAACAAGGTTTACTAGTAGATCCTGCAAAGATTGAAGTAATTGTTAACTTACCATCACCAAAAACAATCTGTCAACTAAGAGCAACATTGGGACACACAGGATACTACAAATTTTTTATCAAAGGGTACGCGTAGATTACATCACCAATGGAGAAACTATTAAGAAAAGATACAAAGTTTTAGTGGAAGGACAATTGTCAACACGGTCTGGATACGTTGAAAGAAAACATGGTCACCGTGCCAATACTAGTATTTCTAGACTAGGAAAAGACATTCCATGTACATGTAGACACATCATACATAACACCTGAAGATATCTTGGTGCAACCAAGAGTGGGATATTTGGATAACCATATAGAATTTGCAAGCAGAAAGCTATTAGAATCAAAACAAAACTATAACACCACGGAGAGGGAAGGCCTAGCTATGGTCCACGCACTGTAGAAGTTCAGAAATTACTTATTGTGAAAACACTTTAATATATTCACAGATCACTCAGCCCTTAAATACCTATTCAACAAGCCTGTGTTGGGGGGGAGAATCTCTCGATGGTTACTATTGTTTCAAGAATTTCATTTTGAAGTAATAGTCAAGCGAGGAAAATTGAATGTAGGACCTAACCACCTATCAAGGGTCACAAGCAGAGAAGAACCTATGCATTTAGAGGAAAACTTCATGGATGCATAGTTATTTTCAGTCCAGATCACTGATGAACACTTTGCAAATATCATTTAGTACTTGAGCAAAGGTATTTCATCGCAGGAATATAACACCGCACAGAAGAAAAACCTGGTAGTCCGGGTTGCAAACTATCAACTGATCATGGGACACTTATACAAAATGGGTGTATATGGCATCTTGGAAAGATATGTGTTAGAACATGAAAGACCAAGAGCTTTAGTAGAATCCCATGAGGGAATAACGGGAGGACATTACGCAGGAAAATATACCGCGCACAAGGTATTACGTGTAGGACTATGGTGGTCGACCATTCACAGAGACTCGAAGGAATACTGCCAGCGATGCAATGTCTGTCAAAGGGTTGGTAAACCCAATAAAAGGGATGATATGCCATTACGACCATAGGTAAAATTGTAGCATTTGATAAATGGGCATTAGAATTTGTGGGAACAATCAACCCACCAGCAAAAAGAACAGGAGAAAGGTACATTATCACCACGACATAATACCTGACAAGATGGGTGGAAGCAACACCAGTGAAGTATTATAGCATAGAAACAAAGACACACTTTCTATTTGAACATGTAATCACTAGATTTGGGTGCCCAAGATTTTTTATGAGAGACCRAGGCACACACWTAATTAAAAACACTATCAACACTATGGCTAAAGAGTTTGAAGTCCACCATCAGAGGAGCACACCATATCACCCACAGGAAAATGTCACAGTAGAAGCATTTAAAAAAATCCTTGAGAATGCAMTGACAAATATCTATAATGTCAACAGGGATTATTGGGACCTCAAAATACCAGCAGTATTGTGGGCCTATAGGACCACGTGMAAGAAGTTGACAAGGCACACGCTATTTAAACTAGTATATTTCCATGAAGAAGTAGTGCCATTAGGTACCCAGTTTGTGCGTAGCAGCAATTACACACATAACGAAACGTGACGCAGTACAGGAGAGACTAAATCAATTTATGACCATGGAGGAATATCAGATCCTAGTAGGGTTCCACCAACAAGTTCAGAAATCAAGGGACAAAGCTTGGCATGACAGACACATCAAGAAGAAAACCTTCAAGGAAGGAGATTTAGTGTTGATGTACGACAACAAATCCATTCAACACCCAGGAAAAATCACAATGCACTTGTTAGGACCGTACAAAGTAAAAACTATCACAGATGGGGGAGTTGTACAATTGAAAGACTTAGAAGGTGCATAACTCAGAGGAATGATCAATGGGATCCGACTGAAGTTGTACAAAGACAGTCGAGCACCCACAACTTGAAAGTCACTACACAGTAAAAAAAATAAAAATAGGATATTAAACAATACCAACAAAGGTACAGTGCGCCGAAAGGAGAAGAAGCATGCACACTTAGGAATACAAAACTAGCAAAGAAAGGGCCAATCAATAGATCAAAATGGAAACAAGTGGAAAAATTAAAGACGAAAAAAGAAGTACTAAACAATGAAGGCATGTAGAATTGAATGTCGAAAAGGACTGACGGGACGTCGCATTAATTATGCCAACTGGAGATGTTGAAGGAGAGTAATGGAAAGTACGAAGGAACCAAAGGTTCATTGAATCCATAATAAGGGTATTGTATTCGACAAGCTTCATACAATGCCCATACAAAGCACAGACATGGGAGAAAACAACCAATTGCATGATTGGAAAAGACAAAGAGCGATAGATCCTATGGAGCACAGAGCGAAGTTCACAGAGGTTACATAGATCATTGAACTTAGTGAACGATCAAAATTCACCACCACAGAACAACCCAAGAAAGAAAAACCAAGCCATACTTCCAGACACTCCAGAGTTAGAACCAGGGCATAGGTACAATCGGAGGAAAGTGAACAACAACCGCAAGAGGTCATCAATGTCGACGAAATCCCATCACTAGATACAACACTGATGAACCCCACACTTGTGGTAGAAGAAACCCAATAGCCAACACCTGAGGACATGAATGTGTATATGTCTATAGAGGAATAGGAGCAACATAACTAGGGCATAGGTAGCCTAGCACAAATAAAGAACCCTGAAGGAGATTTGAGAGTCAATGGGACTGCTACAAATTAGTAAGCAGTAGTCGAGCTAGACGAATCTCAAACAAACGTGTTAGACCACCCATAGTAAGGAGTAGTGGAAGATGTCATATGCTGGCTAGAACAGTATGTAGAAGAATGGCCAATGGAGGTTGGAACCTCAATTCAGGCACCATCAAAAAAGAAAAAGCAGCAGGTCCCTAGGTCACCACGCAATAAACCCATCGCAGTCATTGTTTTGTTGCGTATACTAGAAGGGGTACAGGTGAAATAAGACTAGATAGGTTATGTCGAGAAGATAAAATACTCGGACCATGATGTAACAAAGACAGACAAGTTCCCAGAGTTTGAAAAGAAATTCTACCTACATACTAAGGGTCTGGATGCATTTTGGGAATCGGTTAATTAACCACTCCAATGGGCAACAGGACTAGAAAAAATGGGGGTTTTAGGTCTACTAGAGCTACCACACTTTGGCAGAGGCCAGTACACAAGAAGTTGCATCAAATAATTGATGGTGGTCGCACATGGTGGGGATATATGGTTGGACAAGCTTGTCTCCATAGACATAGAGCTCATTGTGCACATTACAAGGCTGCCATCCCGCGCAATTTCTCGACGAAAAAACAAAGGAGAAATCACTCACGGAAGAGTTGAAAAATAAATATGACATTGACAGGGGGACACGAGGAATCATCAACAAAAGGATCAATGATGTCGTAACACAAATGGCCACAAAAATCATGGCCTACAAACTGCTAAGAAAATGCCACAAGGAGGAAGTCCTGACTGGGGTCGTCGCAGTTGCAACAGAATTTGCCGAGGGAACCACAGTTAGCTGGGCATTGTTTGCGTGGATTAGATCAGACTAGGGTTCTTCTCAGGTTACCAACAAAAGGTACCATGTAGTCTAGAGCACTGGCATTTTCATATCCTCCAAAGAGAAGAAGTCTCACCCGAAGCGCTGCGAAGATAGAAAGATAGGGAAGGGTAGGGAAAATACCAAAGAGAATCCATAGATCATCCAGAACTCATTCTTATTCTTGTGCAAGAGCTACATTAGATTTGAAACATCTAACTGCAATAATTGAACCTACTTACATTATGAGCAATGCTTTAAGCCTAGAACCATTAAATAGAATTCATAAACCATAAAGGAACAATGTAATGCACAAGTAAACATACAAGACACATCCTATTTTGAAAATTTGGTTCTCCTTTCTCATATTATCTTTGAGATATTTCTTGCATTACAGAATTATAATTACATAGAGATATTCAATACAGACTCTTGGCTCTAGGCCTCAGCCACAGATTTCTAATTCCCGAATTGATAAGTCTCGTTTATTACAGACTCTTCTCATCTCGAGTTACAACAGGTAGCAACAAATAATCCCAAAACCTTGGGCGACTCTGATAGATGTGACTCAACCCGACTATACTCAACTCATGAATGAGTGAACCAATGGACTAAACGGATGAAAAAAACATCATCCCAACCTGACCAACCAACCCTTTTACAATTATATTCAGTCGTATATATAGTTGGGTTATGTTTTCCTATTTAGCTTGCTCGCCTTCTTGTTCTATTACAATTTTTTTTTTCTTAGGTGGTGTTGCGCTAGCATCTGCAACTGCTTTCTGTTATTCTTCCTTCCAGCCTCTGATGAAGTTTGCGCAACTCATGATTATTCAAAAATTGTGCAATTCTTTCTCAAAAATGAAGGGCCCAACAAGCTCCAACCACAGTCCTTGAATCATCCTCGAGTCAAGCACTTGGGTCCTTAACGTTCTCTAGGAGCAAATGTTGTTTTCCCTTATCCATATTTTCCTCTTCTTTGAGCTCTTATGTTTGTTCCTTTTATTCCTTTACCTCCTCAAATGAAGGGCCCAATTTTGGAACCAGCTGTAATGCTCTGTGCTTTACTCCATGAAAGCTTTCAACTTTGTCCTGCCATTTTTGGGCAAGGTGTGATGCTTTTTCCAGTAATTGTTGGGTCGCTTCTTTGTTGTACTCCTTTGGTTTGGCTGCAACCAACGAGTTCCATTTAGAGTCGGTTGTTGTGTCGACCTAGTGCATTTTCATGTAGGTTGTCTGAATGTTTGGTCAAAATTCACATAGCTCTTTCTTGGCTATGGACTGTGCTTCATAGAGTATATTCAGTTTGTTGTCGGCCTATTGGATTTGGTCAAACTTCTGTTGCTGCTCTATGGGGTCCATTATTACCGCAATTTCCTTGTTGAGTACCTAAATCTTGGTGTCCACTTCCTCTAGGACTTGATTCCATCGATCGATGATCCCCATCCAATCGTTGAATCCCTTGAATATTCTGGTGCCGTCCGCTATCTTCTTATGTAGTGTCGCTCAGGCATTGTTTCCTTGCAGTATTATCCTTTGCATTTGGTCCTGTAGCTACTAAGGCTACTGTTTTTCTTCCTGCTGGACTTGTTGTAGCTTTGTTTGTATCTACTTTGTGCATGTATCAAGATGTGGCCATGCCTCTTGTAATAGCTCGATCTGTTTCTCTGGTTCTCTTATTTCGCTGCCTTCAGGTAGGTCGGGTGCAACCTTTTGAATCTCCGGCCAGGATTTTGCAAGTTTTTCCCACACTTTTTCCAGTTTGCATTAGGCTAGGAGTCTATCATGTTTTTCCTCTGTTCTACATGTTTGTGCATATAGTTGTTCATTCCTGGTGAGCTCAATTGAGCTCTCAACACCCTGGAGCCTTTTCTCTAGTTGGTCTATGGAGGCTCTAATTATTCCGAACAACTATGGCACTGGCCACTGTACTAGGTCTGTAGATGTTGGAGCTGCATCAGTGGGTACTCACCACTGTAGTCAAAGTCCACTTCCTGTTGAATGGTCTGAGCAAGTTTATACCTCATCCTCTGTTGGTGGTGCTGGTGCAATTCTTAATCTTAGGTCTACAGGTAAGAGCGTCACAACCTCAGTTCTAGTTATGCAAAGCTGCATCAATTCTTCACATTGTTGGGGGTTCTGGAGAAATTTCACCATTTGGTGGTCATATCTGGCTATGTTGTTGATTCTAGATCATTGTGCACATTTGGTATCTTCATATATTTCGGTGCTTCTTCATCATGCATCATGATTTCTGGGACATCCTCACCCTTGAGTGGTGAGGGGATTTGCAGGTTATGGTCTGGTTCCAACTCTTCTTTTCTTTGGATGGCTTCCTCCTTTGCTGAATACTCAAGTTGTTATTCCTGGGGGTTTAGATTCAGGACATCCATCATCATGGGCTGCTCTGATGCTTTAGGGTCAGGGTCGGGAATTTCTGAACTGGGCTTGGGGGATTCTCTAGTTGTCTATGGGGGTTTTCATTCCTCTTTCTCTGGGTGGTCAAGCTGCATCAGCTCTGAGGTTGTGGTCTGATGTGGAATGGAAGTGAGGAGGTTTGGTAATTGGGGTGGTGGGGGTTTCTCAATGATGAATGTAGCCAGAATTGTTTCAGGGTCCAGGTCATATTGAATGTCAATGATAGTGGTGGATTTGGTCATGGCACAAGTCCGGGGGGAGGTAGAATAAAGGGGTTGTGGGTTCAGGGGTTTGTTCGATGAGACATCTATTCTAGGCCTCTTCACCATTGGTTAGGTGCCAAGCATAGTGCCTAGGATCTGGTTGACTTGCACTCCTCAATACATGACATTGGGTGGAAACTATTGGGGGGGGAATATTTTCCTCCACTCCAGCTGTAGTGTTTCTTCTTCCTCCTCTAAATCTATTTCTTTCAGTGCATCTGGATTCTTCGGCTCGGGGCCTGAGCTCGGTCCCTCTCCTGCATCCTTGTATTTTTTCTTGAGCAGCTCGGTAGGAAAAATGTAGTGCATTCCTGATTTACACTGGCCTCGTTTGACTCCTAGCCATGACATGAATTCTTTATCTAAGGCATCCTCATCCAAATAGAATGGTAGCATCGGTGTGTGAAAATGTTCCCTGCTGGCATGCCTCAGCCAAACGAATGTGTTGTGTCGGTTCATACTGAATGCAATATTCCTCATGTTTTTATTGAGGATCTCCTGCGGGATGCATGACCTTTGTGTTGCATCTATCATAGTGTTATACCATTTGGCATATGCTGCATTGTTGAGTGTTGTGTTCTCCGAGTCTGGTTTGTCCTGCCATGGCTCAAACATTTTCACCAGGCGTCCTTTATCTAGTATTTTCATTCATCTTCCCACATGTGACTTCCATTTGAGCATCATGAATTCCACAAGAAGGTATCCATAGATAAAGGTGCCTCCTTTCTCCTGTGCCTCCTCGCACACTACTAGTAGTTCTTCTAGCAAGAAGCTACACCAATTGAACACTGCTCTATGTGTGCAAAAGTCGGTGACTGGTAGCGCATATAAAGTGCATTCTCCCTTATAATAGGACCTCATAGCTTTGTTGTCTATGACATAGCAGCCAGTCTAGACTGTTTCAGGCAGTATTGGCTCATGACTGTTGTGTGTCCTCCTATATTTGTATTGAACTCCTCATACAGGCTAAGATCGCCTTTCTTCTTCCCATGCTTACTAAGGCCCTGAAATCCCTTCGAAACATCCTCTCCTTCAAAGGAGAGTCCACTGAGCTGCTAGATATCTTTTGCATGGATTGGATATCTCTTATCCAACCATAGACTTATGTCATGCACTCTTCTTATCAGGAACTTCGTGCAGCGTGTAATTTCGCTTGTGGTGCCAAAGACTGGTAAGTCTCTCAGTTTCATGATGGTGGAGTTGAATAGGTTGATGAACTCCTTTTTTGGTATAAAGTGCATATATCCTGTTCCATATAGAGATAACTACCAAAAAATGTCTGGGTGCATCTGTGGAAACAAGGATGAATCCATGAGGTCAAGGTCAAGTAGCTTGACATGCTCTATCTTCCCTTTGAGATCACCTATAATCTCGACCCAGGGGTCATAGAGCTCATCTGGTACTGCTTATTTAGTCATGTTGCTCCGGCTTGATATGGATCTCAGCATTAGTTCTTCAATGGTTGTTAATAACTAGGGTTATGTTTACAGTTTTGGCAATGGTCCTAACTGGTTTGCACGACTGAGTTCAGAAATGGCTATGTTTGTTTTAGAAACAATACTTTCTCGGTTGAGTTCTGAGAATCTTATGGCTAGCTTAATGGGTAAGTTTTAGAAATAACTATGTGTCATCATGATCGTATAGACATAACGGGGTGTGAGTTGTTCGACGGGACAGTTTAATCCAGGTAAATCTGATTGGGTGATCTTGGTATTTACTCCGTTTGGGTGGAATAGGGACGTGGCCAAATTGAGATCGTTTTGTTTGTCGGGTGGGTATCCTGGTGCAAAATTTGATGGCATCTTGGCATAATGTGGCCTTATGGATTAATGGGCGATATTTGAGGTACTGGTTTGGCAATAAAGGGTGTGATTGGACTGGGTTTGTGTGGCCTTTAACTCAGATTGGATTGGGATTCATGGCCCCTCCGACCATAAAGGTTTTCCCCGTCATCTTTAATGACTATCATTAATGGAATTTCTCACGCTTCGGGGTCCGTACTATTGATTCATCAATTTTGTATCAACCAACACTTAAACAAATCAAATAAGCTATGTGTTATGGTGCAACACTGCGCACATGGAAATTATTAATTGAATTTAGAAACTTTCAAAGAGAAAATGAAACTCAAATCTAACTATTGTACAAGCTCCGTCGGACTGGAGTGATTCTCCTTCTTCTTAGTTGTGAGATAGGTAGGGCTTCAGGCGAGCACCATTCACCCATCTTGGTCATAGCATGCCATCCAGTTGCACAATTCACACTGCTCCTGATGGTTGGATCTTTGCAACTATGAAGGGTCCCAACCAGTGCATTCACAACTTGCCAGGATGCTTATGGTATTGGTTGTCGTAGAGTAACACCTTATCCCCTTGTGTAAATACCTTGATATTATTGTGTCGGTCGTGCCAAGATTTTTGTCTTTCCTTTTCAACCGACTGATGGAAGTATGCCATAAATCTAGTTTCTTTGTGTTCTTGTATTTCTGCAAGTCTCTGTGCCACTGATTCTTTGTCTTTCATATGTGTGGCTTGTGAAATATATAGACTTGGAGTGATGAAGTCTGTAGGCACCACTGCCTATTTCCCGTAAACAAGTTGGAATTGTGTATATCTGTGGATTTTCTTTGTGGTTTTCCTATAGGCCCATAGTACCACTGGAATTCTATCATCCCAGTCCTCTCGGTTTGCGCAATAGACCTTTGTTAGTCCCTTTTCCAGGATTTTGTTGAATGCT
>SNQJ01S0056044.1:9888-40892 GCA_010110895.2 Picea sitchensis
GACAACAATAAAAAGGCATCAACAAACAAATAACAAAAGGGGTGATATGTACCATCATTGTAAGTCTATACTGATCACATCCTTCTGTGTTTATCAATCCAATTATTCCACCTTTTTAAATAGAAATGTCTAGCCAAAGACTGATACCTTTAAATTTCTTCTTTTCAGGTATTACACTCTACCCTCGCCCACTTCTTCTTTCCACAATCCTATTTCTTGTACATATTTCTCTTATGGTCCGCGAGAGCCCCAATCCCAATCTATATGACAAATGCATTTAAATTTCTAGGAATATGTAACAAACAATATTATTTTTTGAGATATTTCAAATAAAACTATTTTTTATCTCCTTTTATATTTATGTGCTCATAAATTTTTATCTTGAACTGTGCTGAATGTCAAGAAATTGTGTTTATTTAATTTGAATTATCTTTTTCTCTTGCTATGCATATAACTTTTTTTATTTTATTTTATTTTATTTTATTTTTTATTTTATTTTTAATCCTGGTACATATAGAGACATACATTCCAGATGGTCTAGGAAATAACAAAAAAATTGAACATAGCAAAATGGATTATATAGTTTCAAAAAATAAATGGGACTCTAGAGGCCACGTGTCATTTACTACATGGATACCACCTATGCTTCATGCTGCTTGCCACATCTCTGCTGCAGTTTCCAACTGCCTCCGCTACTTTTTCCCCATTCTTGTGCATTTATTCCCAATTCAACTCGACAGGAACTACGCTACCATGCAACACTTGTCTATATTATTATTCTATAAACTATATAATATTTTTTTAATAACATAACTTTATTTTTTTTCATTAACAATAAAAAACGACATTGGTGCATGTTGCCTCATAAATCTCCCCCAAATATTTCATGTACCTATTAATGAAGAAAATCCATACAACATTTAAAATAATATATATTTTAATATCATTTAAAATAATATATATTTCAATATCATCATTAGATGCACTTGGAAGTTTATAAATAATTTCAGTTATTTTAGTGTATGAGTGAGCATTAATGAAATATAATATAAAATTAGGTAATGTTATAAATCTTTATTATAAAAGGATTTTAAATTGAATGCATATTAAAATAAGTATAATTGATACTAGAAAGTCTACAAATAATTTCATTATAATTTCAATGTATCAATGAGTACGATGAATAATGAAAGATAATATAAAATTAGGGAATATTATAAATATTCATCATAATAACAATTTTAAATTGAACAATTATTAAAATAAATAAAATGGGTGAAATAATATTTATTTTTAAAAAAGTTTTATTAATATTTACTTTAATTAATTTAATTAATTTAATTTATATATTAATTTTCGATCATTAAAAAAACAAAATTTAAAAAATCAAATAACTTTTTACATACATACACAATATGTTTTATACCCACCAAAAATAGGTTTTATACTCACCAAAAATTAAATATGTTTACATAATAACACCTCACCCAACTGCTAAATAACAACTCAATAATCTTACTAACGAACTTTTTAAAACAATAACATGTACAACTAACTAATAAATAAAATGACATAGAAACACACTAGCGATTGAATTGGGCATTATTTTGAAATTAAAAGGGAGCCCAAACAATTCCATATTACACCATTTATATTAGAAAAAATCGGCATTCAATTGTTTTGTGCACCATGTTCCAGTAATTTCTTGGTTGTTCTTAAGAAAATATTTGATGTTAACAAAGAATTTTCTTAACATCTCTACCATCAATGTCACCCATTCTTTCTATAGGACAATACTGCACAAAGGAATAAACTCACCATTGGAAATTGTCCACCTTAGTTGCCAGTGGTACCGACAGGGAAAAAGGACCCACTTCAACTCTGTTGAAAATTAAATTGAAAATATTTCCTAGACAACTTCTTACAGAAAAAGCAAAGGGAGGGGTAAAGGTAGCATACAAATGGATGACCTGAAAATTGCCAATCCAAAACATAGAAACCACTGACATTGAAGTTGATNGACAACAATAAAAAGGCATCAACAAACAAATAACAAAAGGGGTGATATGTACCATCATTGTAAGTCTATACTGATCACATCCTTCTGTGTTTATCAATCCAATTATTCCACCTTTTTAAATAGAAATGTCTAGCCAAAGACTGATACCTTTAAATTTCTTCTTTTCAGGTATTACACTCTACCCTCGCCCACTTCTTCTTTCCACAATCCTATTTCTTGTACATATTTCTCTTATGGTCCGCGAGAGCCCCAATCCCAATCTATATGACAAATGCATTTAAATTTCTAGGAATATGTAACAAACAATATTATTTTTTGAGATATTTCAAATAAAACTATTTTTTATCTCCTTTTATATTTATGTGCTCATAAATTTTTATCTTGAACTGTGCTGAATGTCAAGAAATTGTGTTTATTTAATTTGAATTATCTTTTTCTCTTGCTATGCATATAACTTTTTTTATTTTATTTTATTTTATTTTATTTTTTATTTTATTTTTAATCCTGGTACATATAGAGACATACATTCCAGATGGTCTAGGAAATAACAAAAAAATTGAACATAGCAAAATGGATTATATAGTTTCAAAAAATAAATGGGACTCTAGAGGCCACGTGTCATTTACTACATGGATACCACCTATGCTTCATGCTGCTTGCCACATCTCTGCTGCAGTTTCCAACTGCCTCCGCTACTTTTTCCCCATTCTTGTGCATTTATTCCCAATTCAACTCGACAGGAACTACGCTACCATGCAACACTTGTCTATATTATTATTCTATAAACTATATAATATTTTTTTAATAACATAACTTTATTTTTTTTCATTAACAATAAAAAACGACATTGGTGCATGTTGCCTCATAAATCTCCCCCAAATATTTCATGTACCTATTAATGAAGAAAATCCATACAACATTTAAAATAATATATATTTTAATATCATTTAAAATAATATATATTTCAATATCATCATTAGATGCACTTGGAAGTTTATAAATAATTTCAGTTATTTTAGTGTATGAGTGAGCATTAATGAAATATAATATAAAATTAGGTAATGCTATAAATCTTTATTATAAAAGGATTTTAAATTGAAGGCATATTAAAATAAGTATAATTGATACTAGAAAGTCTACAAATAATTTCATTATAATTTCAATGTATCAATGAGTACGATGAATAATGAAAGATAATATAAAATTAGGGAATATTATAAATATTTATCATAATAACAATTTTAAATTGAAAAATTATTAAAATAAATAAAATGGGTGAAATAATATTTATTTTTAAAAAAGTTTTATTAATATTTAATTAAATTTATTATTATTATATATATATAAATTTCCGATCATTAAAAAACAAAATTTAAGAAATCAAATAACTTTTTACATACATACCCAATATGTTTTATACCCACCAAAAATAGGTTTTATACTCACCAAAAATTAAATATGTTTACATAATAACACTTCACCCAAGTGCTAAATAGCAACTCATTAATCTTACTAACGATTTTTTTAAAACAATACCATGTACAACTAACTAATAAATAAAATGACATAGAAACACACTAGCGATTGAATTGGGCATTATTTTGAAATTAAAAGGGAGCCCAAATAATTCCATATTACACCATTTATATTAAAAAAAATCGGCATTCAATTGTTTTGTGCACCATTTTCCAGTAATTTCTTGGTTGTTCTTAAGAAAATATTTGATGTTAACAAAGAATTTTCTTAACATCTCTACCATCAATGTCACCCATTCTTTTCTTAACATCTCTACCATCAATGTCACCCATTCTTTTCTTAACATCTCTACCATCAATGTCACCCATTCTTTCTATAGGACAATATTCAACAAAGGAATAAACTCACCATTGGAAATTGTCTACCTTAGTTGCCAGTGGTACCAACATGGAAAAAGGACCCACTCCAACTCTGTTGAAAATTAAATTGAAAATATTTCCTAGACAACTTCTTACAGAAAAAGCAAAGGGAGGGGTAAAGGTAGCATACAAATGGATGACCTGAAAATTGCCAATCCAAAACATAGAGACCACCGACATTGAAATTGATGGGCTACCCACTCATCGTGCACCCCTATTCCTCCTCTCCTTGAATGCTATGGGATCATGGATCTTGAGCTTCCAGAAAACTATTGCTCCAAAGCACTCAAACCAGAACCCCAAAGGCTGATGCACATTCCTTTCAACTAGGTAGGGAACATAAAGAGTCACCTCCATCGAGGGATTACTCCCACATTTCAAAGCTTGTCCACACATACTACATTCAATAGTCACTCGAGTCTACCAATAGTTCAAGCGCGTGGGTGTAAATAACCTACTATTGTGTCCTCCTTGACGTGTGCATTCCATACTTCACATAAAAAATTGTGTGCAAATGGAAACATGCATGGCTAGGGGATATGAGAGGATGACACCACCTCATTTTTAATCAAGGTTTTAACATTTAAATGAGAAGTTAATTTTCCCGAATAGTCGACCGAACTATTGAGCTTACACTTAATATGGAAAAATGAGATTTTATTAAATCGAGAGGCCATACATCTAATCCTAAAAAGAAGAGAGTTCAACATTTCATTTAATTGTTACTATATCCACTTTAATGTTTTTTAGTTACAATTTTTTTAAAATAAAAATTGGTAAATTATATATTAAAGGGAAAGAAATTTGATTCGGGTATCAACCTAGCGTTATCCATTAAAGTTGACAAGGTATATATATATATCTATATATCAATTGGATGTAGCTTGAGCATTTGTGAGGAAAAGTTGTTACCCTCCCCACCTAGGTTTAAATCCCACTTTGTGACATGTTTTCTCTTAGTGAGCCAATTGTTGATGAACTATATTTGATCTATGCATGAGTTGTTTCCTTGGTCTTGTGCCTTGAAGAATTTAGGGTTTACCCTAGGTACCATACCTAGAATGAGGGGAATTTCCTAGGAGCTTTGTTTGTGGGGAGACCTTCCTTACAATCCATATGCGCTCGAGATCTACCTTCTAGTGGTAAAAATGTTTCCGAAGGAACTCGCTCTGATACCAATTGTTGACACACTTATTTATACTGAAAGGGGGTATGAATAAGTATAAGACTACTTTTTCTTTTCTTATGATCTTTACCAATTTGTTACTTCACTAATTATAAGCAGTTAATGAGAAATATACATACAAAACATATAATCCACAGTACACAGAGTATTAACATGGAAACCCAAATGGGAGAAAACCACAMAATATTTTCTTTATAAAATCTTGTAGGCACTAGGMTACTGTTACAATGCTTGCAAGCACCAACCTGTAGGAGACACCAATCTCCTTGATTGAGCACCAACTCAGTTCTCCCTGTAGGCACCAACTTACAGTTGCTAAATTCATAGGAACCCACCTACAAGAGACACCAATCCACTTAACTGAGCACCAACTTAACACTGCTTGTAGATACCAATTTTACTGGAAATATCAATCTCCTTAAACTGTTAACAATACCAGATTATCTCTTTCCTTCAAGCATTCTCATGCACAAGTCTGTTGTTTTGTCTCTGCTGTCACAGTTCACAATCTGCATAGCTTCACAAGTTCCTTTGTCCTTGCAGCTCCCAACCACCCTTAGATAATTTTATTATTTTCCTTCCATTCTCTGACACCCTCAGACCTCAAAACCTCAGAGCTTCTCTTCACATGATCCACTTCTCCCATAACCTCATACACCAAATAAAACAAACATGGAATCATTATTTATATACTTCCTACCTCCATGGATTTGTCCACATATAGAAGGAATTGGGCTCAATAGGTCAACTCTAGATCTTCTATTCTCCATTAAATTGGGCTTGCAAACCGGTCCCGATCTCCTTCCATTTCTCACACGGTCTGTTTGTTGGTCATCCTGCACAAGTGTCAATTCACAACTACCGTTGGATGATGTCCTTGGTCAAATATCAACTGTTGATCTACTCACCACCCACCAAAACACGCAATACCCCTTCGACGCTTAGCAACTGTCCGATCTTCCCTTGATTAAATCTCAGTCTTCGATCTGTTCTTCTTATCATATCGGGACCACCGGGTCTTCAACTTACAACCACCGTCCGATCAGATCTTGGGTTGATCTCGATTGTCGATCTATCTTGATGGTTTCACTGCAGGTCTAAGGCATATCTCTTCTTCATTTCAAACTTCCGTGGCCTCCAAAATACACCTTCATGTTCTACCACACTCACTTTGCACCCATAGTTAGAAATTTTCTAAGTATTTCACCGCGGTTCTAAGGCATATCTCTTCTTCATTTCAAACTTCTGTAGCCTCCAATCTACACCCTTGCATTCCATCGCACTCACTTTGCACCCATACTTAGAAAATTTTCTAAGTATTTCACTGCGGGTCTAAGACATTTGCATTCAAACTTCCGCAGCCTCCATAATACACCTTCGCGTTCTGCCACACTCATTTTGCACCCATACTTAGATGATTTCTAATAATTCACCGTGCTCTGCGAGATTTCTTCATCCTTTAATTGTCTATATCCACGAACTTGTTTGTCCGACCGATTCCTCATGCTTAGTCATCTTTCGAAGTCTCATCGCGCTCCGTGAGACATTTATGTCCGACCGATTCCTCATGCTTAGTCATCTTTCGAAGTCTCATCGTGCTCCGTGAGACAATTATGTCCGACCGATTCATTCTTGACACTTGGTCGATTTTTTGATATCCTATCGCACGTCCGCTGGACATCTTCATCCGACCGATCATCTTATAACTTAGTGCGCCTTGCGAGACATTTTCATCCACCGATTCCTTCTTGACACTCATTTCTTTGTTTCTTCTAAATCTCACCGCGGGTTCGCTCTCATTTTTCACATACTCTTGATTCTTCGACGCTTCACTATCTCCGCAATGTATTGTTACTTAGTCAATTTTCCAGATCTCTTGTGTTGATGTTGCATATGAGGTGGATTCCACATGGATGTATTCTTCATGTACTAGACAACATGGGTTCGATACATGTCGTGACATGTGGCACTTCACATGGCATCTGTAGAGCTGCTTGTTATGGAACTGACATGGAATCCCTTTGATGTGGCACTCATTTGACTGGACACATGGTGCTGATGTGTTGCTATCATGATGCTAATGTGGCTGAGTTGGCCCACTAGGTATCCAGCCCCAATCTTTTGATCTTAGCCACTGATCTTTGATGATCAACTGTTAGGATTTAACCATCTCCAGGTGCACAATTCTTCACAACAAAAGTTAATGCCTTGCACGGGGTTCCATACTCGCTCGTTCTCATTTAAATTATGTAACTTCACCTTTTCTTTATAAACTCACCGAAATCGAGTTTCCATATGAATGTGGGATATTTGTATCCTTCTTTTGAACCATTGGGACCTCATTCAGACCTGCCACACCTGCCCATGCATGCTCTGCGCTCTAAGACTTCAGCTCTTGTTCTTAAATCTGTGTTTTAACTCATGATGCAGACACTTCATCAAGAAATCCTCATCATGCTTGAATGCGATCCTTGCATACCTCTCATTTGCAGTGTCATTTCATTCCTCTTGTCTTCATTCACAAAAAACTACGTAGGACACTTCTTGATCTTCTCTTTGGTTAGAGTAGTTAACAACTGGAATGCTTCCTTTGTCCTCTTGCCTTCATGCACATAAGTAGATATGCAGTAACTCACAACTCACATAGTCTCCCCCTATATTTGATTTTAACAACTGTCACAGTCTTATCTTCCCTTGACATCAATGACAACACAAATTCCAACATTAGATACACCCATTCTATATGTCATAGTGATAATTGTAATAGACTCAACTCTGTATTTTGGAGTAGTCATTGTATTGGAAAACTATTATATATATTGCAACAATAAAGAACAACCTTTGTTTATACAAACTTTTGTATTTTTGAACTTTATTGACTTAAATATATATCGAAGTTTTTTTTAAATGAAGATTTTTTTTTCCAATTTAAATAAAAATTCAATATCTATTATATATTGAATGGTCACATATAGTTTATTTATATCTATTTTTTCCCTTAATGATGGTTAAGCACAATGGAATGCGATTATACAATAACAAAGAGGGTCCCATGAAAAAGAGAAACATATAATAATTAATAAAATAAATTGGAATAACTTAATGGAGAGAGATTTATTATTCTCATTTGTTTAGAAAGTTATTGAGAAATTAATTATTAATTTTGAATGGATCTAATAAATAATTAAAAATACAAGTTTCTTCCTGGTATGTCACATATTCAAATTTGAAAAGAAATAGAGTATATACATCTTTATAAACAAGCGTAACAGGCTGCGATATACTGTTTCCGAAGATAATAAAATAAAATTTACTCAAATCTATGTAAACTTACTGAGTTTCCTTTGCCTTTGAGGTTTACCATTCCCTTGAGAGGGTGTGCGAGTGCTTTAGCTCGTTCTTATAATTAAAATATGTCATTTCAAAAAAACTTAAATTTATTTTGGAGCCCAACATTTCTATCATATGTCTCCATAAGCAGTTGGTTTTTTGAATAACAGTTTTTAGTATATAGTGGAGGTTTTGCGTTCGTAGAGATTGTCCTAACAAGTTTAACCGTATGCCAAATCATGTCTGCCAAAAAAACGAATGGGAGTCTGCCCCACCAATGCCAGTGCCTGAACAAACCTGCCACTAGATCCATTGGGTTTCTAACCCCATAGCTATCAATTAACTTACCAAAAGAATTAAAAATGGTTTCATAACTACACATTTGGAAAAATAAGAAAAGAAAATTAAAAAAAAAAAGTCTTATTTCATAGGTCAATGGTAACTTACCAAAATAATTAAAAATGGTTTCATAACTACATATTTGGAAAAATAAGAAAAGAAAATAATAAAAAGAGTCTTATTTCATAGGTCAATGGATTCATTTCATGTGACTTGGTTTATATAGAATTGATGGATAAGGTGTCTCCATTCAATGTGTTTTGGGAGTTGTGAAAGGGGGTTAATTCAATATGAACATATGTATGGTTTTTATTTTATATTTGTTATAAAATTACTTTATCAATAGAGTTGTACCTTATAAGAAAGTGACACTCATATATAGTTATGTTAAAATTAATTTCAAACCTCGAATGAAGTGAAGGTTGCAATAACACTATCAATTTATTGACCAATGAGAGGTCATAAAAATACTAATTTTGTTATATTGAATTTTATTTTATTTTATTTGTTATGTTCAACATTAAAATTTATACACATTTTTAAAGTCAACATAAAACTAATATGAAAGTCAATGCTAACTCATTGCTATATACTACCTCTGTGCCTTCCGCAGTATAATAAATAATCAATTCAATACATAAAGAGAATCACTTATCTTACAAACAAATTAATCTTATATATCAATTTGACATCTAAATTAACTATAAAATTATATAAAATTATCATTATTATAATAATATTACATAATAATATATTTATTTTAATAAAGAAAGAAGAATTATTCTCATCACCAAAGTCAATAAAATTCAAAAAAATATTATTATTTTACACACGTATAAATTAAATAATTAATTCAATACATAAAAGGATCACTTATATTACAAACAAACAAGTCTTATATCAATTTGACATCTAACTCAATTATAAAATTATATAAAATTATTATTATTATAATACTATTACATAATAATATATTTATTTTAATAAAGAAAGAAGGATTATTCTCTAACACAAAAGTCCAAAAAAATATTATTATTGTACAAATTATATTAAATTATTATTATTATAATACTATTACATAATAATATATTCATTAAAAATATTATTATTGTACAAATTATATTAAATTATTATTATTATAATACTATTACATAATAATATATTTATTTTAATAAAGAAGGAAGGATTATTCTCTAACACAAAAGTCCAAAGAAATATTATTATTGTACACACGAAGAAAGACAAGGATAAATCTTCCACATAAAAGTTTGCAATTGTCGACTATTTACTTGTTTGATTTGAGAGGCAACTATGGCCTTTTGAAAAAGCTTTTCAAGGCATTCTTATACTATACTTGTTCCAAAGATCCTGACAATGCCCCACCATCTCACAATTGCATATTCCATGCAAATGGAAAATTGGTGTCAGACTAAACCTCAAACTAAATTGAAACAAAATAATAGAAAATTTCCAATGTCAAGGGGAGGGGCTATGGAATATCTTAAGATCATTGGACAAAAAGTTAACTAATCATTTTAATTACCATCAAAATTATTTATTGATAAATTTGTGACATTGACTAAGCCCTAAAAGTCACGTGGGTATTTATCTTTTCACATTTTGTAATAAAATAAAATGTTTCAGTATTGTAGGGTGCTTAATTTCCATTGAACAATATTTTAATAAAAAGTTGGATTAGTTGTTGTAGTGCTAAGGACTACTACTCTTCACATCATTCTTTGAGTAATTTTATGCAAACTATTTTGCTCAACAATTTTAAACTTTATCAAATTTGAAACAATAAATCAATGAATAAATTCTAACATACATTTAAAGTTTTTGGAAGTTATGGTGACACCTTGCATCTTGACATTTGGATATACTTCATAGTTTAGAATGCAAAATGCGTACAGTTCAAGAAGCCTCCAAGGATGAATGGTGTAAAGGCTTGCCAAGTGCTTAATAAAGCATCCAATGATGAGTGTGAAAAGGTTGGCCAAGTGTTTAAAGTCCTTTGAATTCTCTTCAATAAGATGTTGGATTCATTGAAGCGTTCTTTGAATTCTCTTTAATAAGATGTTGGATTTATTGAAGAAACTCTCAGGACCACTCCTCTCACACCATCTCCTAAGCTATTTGATATAAACTATTTTAGTTGACACCTCTTAACTAACATGTAAATCGAGATAATACATTAATAAATTAAATATGATACATTTACTAAAGTTTGGTAGTCATGTGGGCATCTTAACTAACATGTAAATCGAGATAATACATTAATAAATTAAATATGATACATTTACTCAGTTTGGTAGTCATGTGGGCACCTACACCTGGTAGAAGACTATAGTATAAGAGGAAACATGTGTAGTTGATGAAGCCCCCAACAATGAGCAATTTAAAGGCTTGGCAAATGCACAATTTCTTGCGAATCATCATCAATAAGAAGTTGGATTCTATAGTATAGGAGGAAACATGTGTAGTTGATGAAGCCCCCAACAATGAGCAATTTAAAGGCTTGGCAACTACACAATTTCTTGCAAACCATCATCAATAAGAAGTTGGATTGAATGTTGCAACATGCCTTTTAACGATAAACAACACTCCCCTAAGTAGTTTCATTTAACCTTCTTAGTTAGCACCTTTTAACTACCATCAAAACTAGGGTAATACATCAACAAAGAAAATATGACACATTTACCAAAGTTTGGAAGTGATGTGGGCATTTATGCCTAAATATTTTGGAGTAAAACAAAGTTTAGGAGGAAATATGTGTGCAATCTATGAACCTTTCAACAATTAGTAATGTAAAGTCTTGACAAGTGATTAATGTAAAGTCTTGACAAGTGATTAATGTTGTTTAAGTTGTCTTCAATAAAAAGTTGGATTCATTGTTGCAATTATAAGGATCACTTCTCTTCACACATTTTAACTACTATCAAAACTAATAAAATATAGCAACATAGTAAATATGATACATTTATCAAAGTCTATAAGTCATGTGGGCACCTATGCACCAATATTTGCTAGTTGACTAATATTTAGGGGGTAAAATATGTGTAGGAGATGAAGTCCAATGACGTGTGAGGTTATGACCTCCCAATTGCTTAATGTTTGTTTAATCGTCTTCAATTAAAAGTTGCATTCTATGACGCAATACTAAGAACCATTCCTCGTGACACCATCCCCTAAATAATGCCATAAAACTAAGGCAATACATCAATGGAGCAAACTTGGCACATTTACCAACATTCACAAGTCATGTGGGAGCTATGTCTTGACATTTGGCGGGCAACTAGAGTTTAGGAGGTGAAACATGTGTAGTTGATGAAGTTTCCAATGATACACAATGTGAATGCCTACTAAGGGCTCAATTTCCATTGAAATGTATTCACTATGAAGTTGGATTTATTGTTGTGGCTCTCAAGGTCACTCCTATTCACACCAACCTATAAGAGGTTTCTAGAAATTCCTAAAGATATTGCCTAACTATATAATATTGTAGCTAGCATCTATGCATTTACTAATTCCTTTCTCTAGTGCATTTGAAAATAACGTGTTCCCATTCCATTATGAAATTAGGTGACTAATATGTCCACAATAATCTCTTCAAGCTCCCTCATGGAATTAGCATCTACAATTGAAATTTTCTTACACCTCCATAAACATAATAAACTACAACACTAAGTAAATAAGAAGGATGAACAATTAATGAAAAACACTCGGGAGACTAGCAATCAACAAAAGGAAAGAAGAGATATGAAAAACAAGTGGTCCTATAAGAGGATAATAATATAATACAAGGTGTGTGATAATGGAACATCAATCATTATACCTCCTTATGGAGGCTAATAATAATTCCTAGATTTTCCCCAACTCAAATCAATCTTGGTTAAAAATGGGGTTGTGCTTCAATAGTGAAGGAAATGGCATATCGAGCTACCAACTAAGTGTCAACTTTCTCAATGGAATGAATACACAATTAGGGTCAAGTTGATGCAATAACATCTAAGTGAAAGCATGGAAATAATGCACTAAAAAAATAGTTAAGGTAAGTTGTAAAGGAAGCACGAAGTCAAGCCAATAAGAAATAGCACATGTATGACAATGAGAGTTTGCAAAAAATAAGGAAGGAGTACCGTGCAGTTTTGAATAAAGTACATAAAAAATGCACATTATGCAAGTTGAGACACGAGGAAAAATAGATTGTTCAACTATATCCAATAAAAAGAATATGGAGGTGAAGAAAGGACTAATTGAAAATGTAATTTAGAGACGAGGAGAAATGCACATGGAACAAGGTGAGAGTGATTGTGCAAATTTGCATAATACAAAACAATGTGGAAGGTGCCAAAGCAACACATGTGAGGTAAAAGGAGATGAACAATCAAACATGTGTTTAAAGAGGTATACCGAAGATAAATATACTAATAAACTACCAAAGAGCTAGAATGTGAATGACCACGAAAATGAATAGTTAGGATAAGAACAATTTAAGAGAGGGAGAGCGAAGTCATATGGTTGAGCTAAGTGAGTAGAGATTCAATAAGGAAAGTAGAGAGTTGAGAGCTATGGAGTGACTGTAACCAATAAACTATTTACTTTGTCATGTGATTATTACTTATGAAATATATTGCTTTGTTGAGGTAGGATATGTGCTCAAGTTGAAAGTCCTTTGCAACCTCTAATAATAGATTATATCTTGTATTTAACAATTTCTCTATATCTGCACATGTTTTTTAGGTGCCTAGAGAGCCTTTGTAGGATGATCTATTATACTCATGAATTTGGGGACTGACTTGTGGACCTAAATGACATGACAGTGTCTTGATGAGATTAAATTTAAAGTCGTGATTCCATTAAAAAATGTGATTAGGTTGGAGCTATTATATCATTTGTATTACTAGACTGCAACAAGATCCTTATCATCTATGTTGCAACAAGAATTTGCGTGTTTGTATATTGTTTGGGTTTCCTCCATTCATGAGTTAGCACTATTATGATTCAAAAGACAAATCTATTATGGTTTAATGCTTTTTTTATAATTATTTTTATGTTCCTATTATATTTATGCATGCCAATATGTGTTAATGCCCTTGATATATTTTGTTTAGGTTGATCTACCAACAACATTAGTTTCATTGCATTTATCTCATTGTACTACAACATCAGATCTATATGGTAAGTCGTGATGGTCGCCACCTCAATATTTTGCATCTCAATTTCCACGTTTAGAATCTAGGGATAAATGCCACCAGTAGTGAGATGAATAGTTCCACGATGCTCTTTTCGCACAATTTGGAATATGTCCACTATGATATGGTAGATACAATTTTCGTTAAATAGTAATAGGTAGTTGTAGAAAAGTTGGTACGAGATTTATCTGAGTGAAACATATAGAACACTAACACTTCATGTCTAGAAACTTCCTTATATCCTCCATCAATGCACCCTTTACTATCACAATTATATTACTTTATAAGAGCACTCTAGCACCCTCTTAGTCTCCTACTTAAATTAATGGTTATTTTGTTCCTTTTACAGATACTCTGATTGTCAACGTCAATAAAATATCTCTTTTTCATGTCCTACCTTATGGCAGTCAATCCGATGCAAGAGAATATATGAGTAAATGTGGTGTAGAGTGGTGCCTACATGCACATGCTCCCATAATCTTACTACCTAGTTTAGCCCTTTGATTCCTCTATTTCATCGTACACACTTTAGAACCAAAAAATTGGGATAAATTTTTCCCAAACTATTTGCCTTATCAGATTTATGATGCCTAACACCATGGGTGCCCATTCTAGATGGGTCTTCCCCAATGCTTTTTTTTTCAATGCTACTTTAAATGATTCTAATTAAAATGGCAACTACTTGACTCCCTAGAGGCACATTGCCACCTATTTTTCTCATGCGCGCCCTGCATGCTTTAAAGACTAATAGGAGCTTAGAGAAATTAGTCCTAAATAAAGTGAAGGAGGAATATAATTTTTTATGTTTTCTCCCCATTATAGATACACAACATATTCCATAAGAAGAATATTTTATTGGAGTGATTGGTATCAATGCAAGAACTATTGTCTCATTGCAAATTTTGTAACCATTAATGGTCTATATACAAAACTATGAAAGAACTTGATATTAACTAGAGTTGGATACGAAGCAAAATGAAAATATATAAATACCAATATTTAGTCCCATTAGTCCCATCTTGTTATTAGTTTCATATTCTAGTTCAACTCCTTAACATGTACTGGATTAATGATGAGATAGTACAAGTAACATGAAACTCCTTAACATGTACTGGATTAATGATGATATAGTACAAGTAACATGAAACTCCTTAACATGTACTGGATTAATGATGAGATAGTACAAGTAACATCAGTGACTACTCTCCCAATATAGGAAAATTGGATTGAGATGCGAATTGAGCACTACCAATATTGAACAAAACATATGTTTTGCCTAAATTATTATATATAAGAAGAGTTCTATTTGGTAGATGGATTTCTTGAATTGTGTTTTGGAAAATGAAAATATCCCATTTGAAGCCTAAAAGCCTTGACACCAATTACCACAGGACATTGAAGAAAGAAACCCCACTAATTAAATATTAGAATCATTCTACCAAGATTAGGAAGTACACTTTGCTACACGACACAAGTGATGATTAAGAAAGTAAGAAACAAAAAATAAAGGTCCATCTTCCTAAGACATTATGCATGACACATCAACAAGCTACCACAACTATAGAGGAGGCTAGTTCCTCACGTGTGTCCAAACCTATTTTTTGTGTCCCTTAGTGCAACAAAAGTACAAGTAGAAATTATACCTAAAAATTCCTTTACATAACTCTTAAACATACCACTAGCACTCAATCTTGACCACTGCCAATTTAATCATCTCCCTGCACTAATCCCACTTCATTTCGATATATGTGTGAAAATGTTAAGAAAAAAACCACATCCATGTGTCCCCCTAATTTCAGTGTCCCTAAGCATGCACACACCAAAGTTCAGGCCAACAATGGCCCCTATAATTAGTACTAACATGAGTCAACCTCTAAATCCCCATGTTGTAGTTGGGTTGAAATCTCACAAGACCTCATTCACTCCAACCTCCCTAAGTAATAATACAACAATTCCCCCATAATATTGTTGGTTAACACCACACCTCTTTAGTTCACCCCCATTCTTGAGGAAGTTTTCCCACCTCTAAAATCCGTAATTGTTCCACCAAAGGATACCCCTTATTGGATTTTTCAAATAACAATTGATAACATCACTTCATCAAGAAAATTTCATTTGAAGCCTTGTAGGATGAAAGTGAAACTCCCGAATTAGTTGGGATAACCTAGAAATGCGATTGACTTAAGAAAGTGGCACCCTGAAAGAAATCGAGAATATAGTGAAATAAGTTCAGTAGAACCCGAAGACTTCCATGTCCAACAAAATAACTATGTATATAAGAAGAGATTAGATTAAAGTTTCAAAGTTTGAGAAAAGGTGTTCCTTAGAGTTACGACAAAAAATGATTTCCTTCCATCTAGGAAAATGGAAGAAGCTGGCCTTGAGATATTGTGGACCTTTTGAGATCTCAGTGTAGATGAGTGTCATTACTTACAAACTGGTCTTACCACTGCATGTGAAAGTTCATGATGTTTTTCATGTCCTTACTTAAGAAATATGTGCCTAACCCAAGTCATGTGTTGGATTTTGTTGTTATACAAGTGAGGTAAACATAGGAATTCGTCACAGAGACCTTGGAAATCATCGACTAAAAAAACACTTGTGAAACATAGTAATAAATTGGGTAAAGGTTTTTTAGCAGGACTACTTAGAATATGATGACAATTAGGAAGTTTAATCAAATATTAAAAATCTTTACCCTTATTTATTCAATGATAACTTGGCTTTGGGTTGTATTCGTTGTTAGAGGGGAAGGATTATAACACCCCTTTGTTGTTTGACCTTATGTTTTTCAATTTCATTTATTGTGCATGGATTTGGATATTTGTTTAAGATATGGTGTTTTGGACTCACCATCCCCTCTCTTTCTCTTTCTGTTGATGGTTAGTTATGATAAACATATAGGCTTGTGTGATTGGCATTGATATTCCTTAATCAGGGTCATTTAAGCGACAATGTTCTTAATTATGTTTATGTAGCATTTATTTTCTTGGATGATGATACTTTTAGCATTGATGTTCTTGACAATGATTATGTGGAATGACATCTCCTTGATGATATAGCATATATATTCTTTGATGATGATTCATCGACATTGATCTATGGTTTTTTATATCACTTGTTGAATATACACTATATGATGAGATGCATATGCAATATATGTAGCTCTTTTATTATGATACTCTTAAATGGAATTTGTATATACTTTGATATTATTGGAAAGGTGGAATTTGTATATACTTTGATATTATTGGAAAGGATAACACCCCATAGATTGATATGTCGAGGAATAACTAGAGGGGAATCGTATCTAAGGAAAAGAGATCATGTTCAATGAAGGTGGCCACCTTGTCCCAGTGTCTAGGAAGCCTTGGAAAGAGGAAAATACTTGGATATTACCTACTAAATTTAACTAGGGAAAAAATAGGCAAGGGGAATGAGTCATAGGTTAATTTTACCCACCTTATGATACTTGTAATTTCACTCATAAGCCTAATTTCTCCCTTACTTGAGTTGGTAAGGGGAAGAGGAAAACTAAGAGCCAATATTCGTAAAATGCTATTCCGCTTGGGAAAGTTTTAAGAGTGAGACTTTCTTTGTGTGAGGGGATTGGCCAAGAATGAGATTTTGAGAAATTTCCATCTAAGTGAAGAACCCATGTTGTGATATTGGGGAGTAGGATGATTTCTTCTCTAACTTGGTTTGAGTGGATCTAAGAGGTTGGTTGTGCCCTGAAATTAAAACTTTTGGGCCCTTAGGATGCCACTATTGAGTATGATACTGGTCTAACTTGGGGTATTAATATAGGGTGGGTGGTAGTAAGACCCTTTCAAAGGGGAACCCCTACCAATTATGGTGCTAGCCTAACCAAGGGCACTCATATGGGGCTAGGGTGGTAGTAATATTGTCGTGGTCCAATCCCTGAGGGGTTTTTGGGGGTGTTGTAACACCAAGATGCCTCTCCACCACACTTTGATTGATTAGTTGATTGCTTGATCTTGATGTTAATATGGGAATTATGCGAGCCATCAATTTAGCTTTGTGTCTCTATCCTTCATTGATATTGATCCCTGCTTGAGGGGCAATACTTGGTTAAGGTATTTGCATTGGTTGGGTGGAAAATCAACCCTTGGGGTGTGATTTACCCACTTGGTTATCTGGTATGTTTGAGGATTATTGGTGTGGTATATTCCTTGGACTCCATCAAGTAAAAGGGGCTATAGGTACTGTGAATCATGTTTTCTTTCCACGACCACATATTTATGCTTGATGATTTATGGTTTTCAGTTGGGTTGTCCCATGGATAGTTGGAATGATTAAATAACACTATTTGTGTATTATTTGTTATGAGCCAAAGTTAGATTACATTCCTTATTTGTGATCTATATACTTAGGGGAAAAAATTGTGTATAGGTAACACCCTCCTAAGTAGGAGCGTTGTTACGCTTGGTTTTGCTTAATGGAGATATCATGACCTTTGTAGGATGTCTTAAATAACTTATGATGTGGTTTCTGAATGTTTTGGCCTATCAAGTTGTGTTGATATAAAATAATCTTTTAAGATCTTTAAGATAAATTCATTAGGATAAATCCTCCTGCGTTTTTATAGAGGTGGTACTCCTCTTTCGTGATACATGTAAGATAATTATTCTGAACTTAAATGCATGCAATATAAAATCCCAACAAATATTCTAATGAAACCATTATCTACATACTCTTATATACATATATACAAGTTGTTATATACATATGTACTTGTCAAGAACATCACATCATTCAAGAAAAAAGAGATAAATATGTTTGTAGAGATTTGTATCTACATGGTTTGGAGTCTTCTTTCAATAGATATTTTTCCTTCCTTTTAAAATAATATGAACCCAAAATCAACTATGACTTTGCAAGATGAAAGAAAAGTAGAATGTATAGGTCATCAAAGAACTCAATATGATCATCTCATTTAAACTCAAAAATGATTTTGATAGACACACATTTGAAATCTCATGCTTTAGACTCAAAGTTTGAGAGATCAATAATGTAATGCCCTGAATAGTTCTTTGTGGGAGAAATTAATAATAATATCTCAAATGTAATAAGATTAACAATGTTTGAAACGAGAGGGCCAAAAAAACCTCAACAAGATCTCAATGACAATTATATAAATTGAATTAAACTACATTTAACTTTGAACAAGCAAATATTTTTCTCCTTTGGACTTGAAATATTGTGAGAAATGAATGGAAGAATCTAGAGAAACAGTTGATCAGACTCAGATCTTCCTGTTGCCAAACATACATGGAAAACCTAATGGAAAGAATCACGAAGAAAGAAAGATGAGTAATAAAGCTAAGCATGATAATTCACAAAATCTTGGAAAGGGAAAAAATTACTTCTTGCAAACTCTTCACTGCAACAAAAACCCTCGACTGCCAAAAATAACCAACAGATCAAGCCCTTGAATGCCTTTCACCTCTTATTTTATATTCTTATTGAAGATTCTTTAGGGTTAGATATAGGGTTTTATTTTCCCCTTTTTAAATGTAAACTTAGATATATGTGCCATCAACAATGACCCACTTTAGAAGCTCATGAATTTCTTTCAATAAACAATTTTCCAAAAATAACTCGTCACAAGCTAGAAAATAGTCTCGATTGTAATTTAATTTTTATGGAATTATAGTCATGATTTCATCCATCTAAACCAATTCCAAATTTTTATTCTCGTCTCTATCTTTCCAACGAGCTATCATTTACTCAATTTGGACATTAAGATCAAAAGTTATGTCCTCTGAAAGATGGAGACTCAACAACTGTTGATCTATGCATGTGAATTATTATCCCTTGATTAAAAATCCTCCTCATTTATCCCACATGTATTGGGAAATTGTTCTCATACATGCTTATAAACAAAATGCATCCCCATATTATTTGTGTGTGAAATAGAGAGAACTATGGAGCCCTTCGTAGCTTGTGCATAATGTAACTTTTGGTTGCCATGTCATTGCCTAGTCATAATGCCAAATCACTTGCCCAATTATCTGTGTGTCCAAAAAATACCATCCAAGTGTCACTCGGGGGTAGGTCCACCTCACTCCCACATGTCACAATGTGATAGGTCCACCTCACTGTCATGTGTCACCCAGGGATAGGTCCACCTCACTTCCACGTGTCATAATGTCATAGGTCCACCTCACTACCATGTGTCACCTAGGGATAGGTCCATGCCATTGCCACATGTCCCAATATGACAAAGGAGGGGAAAGGGATAAAACTTAGGAATATAATGAATAATTTCATGAAATAACAAAATCGAAAAATATAATTACATAGAAACATGGTAGTATAAGATTCAGTAAAGACTAAGTGTAAAACTCAGTAAAATGACTACGTCATGAGGGTGCAATTTGGGTAATGTGGAAATGGAGGTACAAATTGAGTGTGTCATGAGGGTGAAATTTGTGTAATGTGGAAATGGAGGTGCAAATTGAGTGTTGTAGGTTTGCGAGTTGTAGGACTTGGGCATTTGTGGGGTGAGGGATAAATGGCTTGCAAGACTTGGGGTATTTGTGGGGTGAGGGATAACTTGGTCTCACACAATGGGACTTTCACAACAAAGAAAATGACTAAGTGTTGGGATTATTGGGTGGGAAAATAACTATGGACCATATGTAGTAGTATAGAGTATGGGTAGTAGTGAAAATGACTAAGTATGTAAGTGTAGAGAGTAGAGAGGAAGGAACAAAAATGTCTAAGTATGGAGAGTGGAGAATAAGGAAAATGGAAAATGGAAAATGGAGAGTGGATAATAAGGAAAATGGAGAATGGCTAAGTATGGAGCAATGGTATAGAGATTATTTAGGAAATAGAGATGAGTGAGAAAATTGGCATATCTTGGGCATATGACCTCTATTTTAGATTTTGTAAAATGATGGATGAAGATGACACATAGGGGTGTTCAATTATAAGATAAACATAATCAATTTCCTTCTTTTAGTATCCTTTATTTTCTTTTATTTTGTTTAAAAGATAAACCATCTCTGTTAGTCTTTCATGATGAAGAACTGCAATACTAAATCTGATTTAAAACGTGTTGGGTCTCCATGATCAACATGTGAGGGTTATTTGTCACTTTCCACATTTTTTTTTTTTTTTTAGTCTCCATTTGAGAGAAAAATATGTTTTCATATTTACCCCAATCACTTAGTTGATGGGTCTCAGGAAAACACATCAGCAAGTTGTTATGAAGGATGTTGGAGTTTGACAAGTTGTTGATGGTCTAGTTTTATGTTCCTTCAGATTTGCAAGTGGAAAATCCCATAACAAAGGGGAGGTTCGAGAGGCCATGATAGTGTCTTATTTTGTTAGATACATTGATATTTCTAAAGGATACAAAATCTATGTTCTAGCACAACCAAAAACTGTGGTGAGTTGAGATATGAAGTTTGATGAGGATGTGTAGTGTGAAATGTTTTAGGTTTCACTGAGAAGGGACATAAGAAGGAAGAATCAAGCCAAGGAAAGTAAGATTTGAGTAATGCGAAATGTTTTAGATCTGACCCACTTATCTTGTTCTTGTATGGAGATATAATCACCTTTGCAGAAAGTCTTGAATATCTCATGAAGTGGTGTCTAAATATTTTGGCCCATGAAGTTGATATGAAGGATGTTGGAGTTTAGTAATTTGATGATGGCTTAGTGCTATGTTCCTTCAGAATCATAGGTGTTCAAGACCATATCAGAGGGGATATTTGAGAGGATATGATAGTATCTTGTTTTGTTGGATATATTGTGACTTTTAAATCTTACAAGATCTACATTCCAACATAGCAGAAGATTGTGGTGTGTTGGATATGAATTTTGATGAGGATGTGTGCTCTTCTAGATCACATGCATCTCCTTTAGTGATTAAAGGGAGTGAGGAGGTTGTTGTTCCATAATTTGATTCGAAGGGAATATAAGATTCATATCTAGGTGTGGGTGAGGAAATCCTAAGGAAGGATACATACTTATTGTCTAGTGCAATCTGTAGGAAGCTAATATGGATTACTTAGTCATTACAAGATGCTTAGGAGCACTAGAAGCACCTAGGTCTTGAATGAGGGAAAGTGTACCTCTTAGGAGATATGCTAACCATATTGCATTAGATACTTATCTTTGTGAGCCTTCTACTTGTTTTGAGGAAGTGAGGCATGGTGTTTTGATGGAGGAGAATGATGTTTGGTTGACAACTCCTTTTGAGGGGTTAGGGATTGATGATGAGACTATGGTAAATTAAGATTTGCAGATGGAAAGTTTAGTTGAGATTTTGAGGGAGAAGACTGGTGCGATGAACAAAATTTCCTTGCAAAAAGGGGGTGTTATCTTTTAGGTTGGTCTAAAAGTATTTACACCATGCTAAGGGTGCCTTCATGTGATATAGAGTGCATGGTGAAACCCTAGCCCCTTAGTTTTATATTACACCTTTTGGTTGATGACAAGAGATTTCTATAGGTGGTTGTGTGACCTTATACTTGGTACTAGATGTAACACACTCCTTTATGATGTGGTTATCTTATATGAATTTTATATCTTCTACATGGCATGGGTGTTGAGGATGCTAGTTGCTTGCATGGATGTTGGATCTACCTTGGAAGAGTAGTGTTGGGAACTTGTAGGTAGGATTCTTAGCCCTATGTAGATTGGGACAACTTGGAAAACCTTAGGAGGATGATCTCTTGACTTAAGGATGCTTGAGTTGATGGAAAATTGCTTGGGGTCGCATGTGAACATAAGAAATATACGTTGAAGAGGAGCATTAGAGAATTTTATGCTTGTCTCAGAAAGTGAGGAGCCTTGTGATGGGGAGTGATTGACACTTGGGGATCATGATTATAGAGAACACTAATTGAGGAACTTTGTCTTGACATGTGTACCTTGGAAGAGTAGTGTTTGTCACTATGAGGTAGGGTGATTAGCCCTAGGTAGATTGGGACAACTTGACACACCTTAGGAGGATGAGCTCTTGAATTGAGAATGATTGGGTTGATGGCACATTGCTCGGGGTTACATGTGAACCTATGACACATATCTTGAGGAGGAGAATTAGAGAATTTTATGCTTGTATCAGAAAGTAAGGAGCCTTGTGATGAGGAGTGCTTGACACTTGGAGCTCATTCTTAGAGATCGCACCACTTGAGGAGCCTTGTATTGACATGTGTACACCTCATGGAGAGAGCACTTCACTTGGGGACCTTATCTTGAGGATTTGATTAGGATAATTGTAGACCTAGTTCACTTTACTATTGTTGGTGTCCCTCACCTATTCTACAGAAATGGAGGAGATATTATTTAGCTGTAGAAATCATGTATCATATTATCTTAGAGCGCACGAGAGTTCCTTAGATCATTTGTAGCTAAAACATGAACTTGTCTTGAGTCTTTGTAATTGTATTTATGTAAGGGAGGAAGGTGCTGGGGTTTTTGAGAGGAATAACCTAGAGGAGACTTGAAGTGCTAGGGTATGGGTCCTTGTGTGAGAAGGACCTAGGACTTGTAGAAAAGAAACCCTAGAGGAAACCTTGAGCACTTTGATTGGAAAGCTTGTGTGAGGCAAGCTTGGTAAAAGATCAAGGGTAGACTTGTTGGTATTAATGCTAGATTGTTATGGATCCTTTTGTGTGGCTATATAGATTGGTAGGATGCCTTTTTAGGCTTTTGTATCGTCGATAGGGTTTTCTATTGATGGTGGATTCCCTAGCTAGGTTTTGAAGGCATTGGAGGGTCCTAGCTTGTGATAATCTTGAAGGACTATCTGAACCATATTGTGATATTGAAGGACTCTCTAAACCATATTGTGATAATCTTAAAGGACTATTTGAACCATCTTGTGATAATATGTTGGTATGTACTTGTAACTTCATTCTTGTGTATATATGAAGTGTACTTTGTTGTCCAAACTTTGTGTACTTGTAGATATGATTTTCAACTTATATTCTCAAGGTGAATGAGTAGTTTCTAGAATTGTTTGGTATGTTGATTTATCATGAACAATCAATAAATGTTTTTGAGTGATTTGACATGTATATAAAATCCAAGAGGAACATTTTTTTGGTTGTAACAAATTTATTGTTTATAAGTTATTTTCAAATCTATTGTATGTTGGGGATTGTTCCCTAATGGATAGAAATATAGTTCACTTGAAGTGAAATGTTTGGTGTTTATTTTCTTGGTCTAACTTGTGTATTTGATTGTACCAAAGTGAAATATATATTGTTGTAATTTATATTTCATATTCATTCATAAGCCTAAAAGTGCACATGAAATATATTTGGGGAACCTCCAAGTCAAGGTGGAATTTCTAAATTTGCATGGAGTAATGTTTTTTTCAAAATTTACACAAATATGCTATCCTCTATGGATCATGTTAGGGATACCAACATTTTTTTTCATTTGTGTTGAGGTTGAATGAGTAGAAGGGATTCTATAAAACATCACAATACAAGTAGGAAAATGGAATTATGGTCAAATTATGGACTATGTTAATATTCCCTTTAGATGTTTGTTTTTCCATACTTATGGCTATCTCAAGTTTGATTTTCCACCTGGAAGGAAATATCATATCTAGGATAGGCAAGATGTATCTTTTCCTCTTGAAAATTCCTCGTCTATGCCCTAGAGAAAGTCAACAAAACTCAAAGTAGTTTGGAAGACAATTTTTTTTTCCCTTTATCTGATCAAATGAATATCCAACTAGATCCATTGAGGATTCTTTGAGCAAAAGTTCTCATAGTAAATGCCTGACTAGATAATCAGAAGGAGCAACTCATAATTGTTGTTAGCGATGACAAGAATTCCAGGGAATATATTCTAGTTGCATCCAATCCAAACAGAGGCCAACATAATGATTCTGCAAGTAAGTCTATTCTATCCTCTCACGATAACCTTATATTTTCTTTTTTCAGATTGATACTATTTTATATTTTGTGGCAAAAGGGTTTGTTTTAGAGATTCAAAAGGTTTCTACTTCTTATAATACATGAATCTTCTCCAAAACCTTCCCTAATCCCTCAATCCCCTCCACTTCRTCCCCTCCCCCTCTACCCTCTAACATAGAAAGAAGACMCTTTGAAGATCCMTCAAAACCTATCCCTAAAGTCTCAAGGAAGATTGGAGGCAATAATCATACCAAAAAAATGATATCAATTGAGATCGTGTAAATCATCAAATGAAGAATAGGCCATAGAAGGAGGTCTAACCTTTGATGATGGTCAATCCCTAAGTATTGTTACCGTAGGATGGAAATCTTTTTTATCCATACCATAGTAAAAAGTAGAAAGAGAGATCCTCAAAGGCAAGAATAAAACCATCTCATGGGGCCTTAGAGTAGATTTAACTGCTCCTAATGTTAAACCATGATAATAATGTCTTACAACATAAGGGGTTGGGGGAGCCTCATTACAAAATGTTCTTGACATGCTAGTGAAGGTCCACACACCAGACATTATTTTATTTCAAGAAACTATGGTGGAGGGGAGAAAGCTAAAAATAATTATCAATTATTCTAAAGGGATGGAATTTTGTATCCTTTGATGCTGTAGGTACATCTAAAGGGATGATAATATCTTGGATAATGTATTTTTAGATTCAAATCTCAAACTTTTTATACTCAAGGATAAGGATAGATTTATAATCATTAGAATCGGAAAAATTGTATTCAATGGTTAATATGCATGGGCCATATACCGACAGACAAGAATTATGGGAAAACTTATTTGGATTCCATTTTCTTGGGGGCACCATCATTATTAATGGGGGCTACTTTAATTTTATTACGAGAAACAAAGAGATTTGGGAGGAGGTTAGTAGGATGGACACCCTTGCTCCTTTCTTTTGAACAAATTATAGGAAATACATTTGTGTGACCTTGACCCTATTGAAATGGTCCCAAACTAGAGGAACACGAGGTCATGGGTTGAATTTGTAGAAAAATGATTGGATATATTTAGTTTTCATAGGATATATGTGAAAGGGAGGAAACATTTAGAATCTGGGTTGGATCTCAAGGCCTATTAGACCATGCCCCAACATTCTTTCAATTAGCTAAATATGGTATACATCCTTTGGGGCCATTCAAGTTCAATTCCCATTGGTTATAGGATGAAGAATTTTCCAACATAATGGAGACATTTTGACCCTAATTTGGAGGACCCTACTATGCTGCAATTTAGCCCCAACCTTCTGAGGGTGAAAAAATCTACCATATTATGGGCCAAAAAAAAATATAAGGATTCCCAAAATGAGCTACTTAAGGTGGAAAAGCATATCTATGAGATGCTTGACAATAACACAAATGGTATCTTCTTTGAAAAGGAGAACCTAATATTGAATATGTTAGAAGAAAATAAATGAAATATTCTAGCTTGGGAGGTTTCCAAATGGGGGCATACAAGTTGGGCCATATGTTTAGAACAAGGTGATGAAAACACCATGTTCTTACCTAATCATGTAAAATGAAAGAAGAGCTTAAATACAATATGGGAGATAGCTAGAAAAAATGAATCCAAGGCTTCTACATTCCAATACTTGGCTAATGATGGTGTTTCTCATTTTAAGAAACTATATAAGGATCTAAAGAGGGTTAACATAGCTGAAATTCTTTAGGTGGCAAGGTCCTTCCTAGGCTTATAGAAGATAGTAGTAAAGAGGATCTGATTGCATAGGTATATAAGGAGGAGATAAATTAAGTAAGAAATTCATTTTAAAAAGATAAAATCCCTATTCCAAATGGATGGACCGTAGATTTCTATATAGGATTTTATGAAATGTTGGAAAATGATATAGTGGTTATGGTGGAAGAATCTAGGAATTCAAGGAAATTTATGGGAACTTTGAATTTGTCTTCCTTAGATCTAATCTCAAATAAATATAGCCCTAAATATTTTGAATATTTCAAAAAAATTTCCCTATGTAATGCTATGTAATGCAGTCCAAATCACCTGACATGTGGCCTCCATGTCATCATCCATACAAAAATTCCCAAATTTAGATAATTTTTCAAAAATTATTGTATGCACGAGCTGTCATGAATTTTAAAATTCTTGGAATCTTGGCCAAATTTCATCCTGAATTCACCCAATTTACCACAATTAATCATCTCATCGACAATTCTGGGCATAGTTCGACCCGAATTCACCTTGAAATTTGGGGGGTTTTACCAATTTTCCCCAAATTTATCCATGGCCATCTCTATAACTTTATTAGTTAAACCAAATTGACCCTATAATTCCAAGCCGACATCCCTGGACTCAATTTCTAGGGATTTTGTCTATAAATTGGGATTTCTTTGCCCAATTTCTCCAATTTCACTTAGGAAATTCTCTCAAACATTTTGTAGGCATGTTTTGAAAAATTTGCCTATGCAATTTTCTATTTTTGCACGCTGTACCTATGGCCCATACAAGTCCAGTTTTGTAGCTCGCTATGATACCACATTGTAACTTCCTAGAATCCTATATGCACCACGTTAGTAGTACCCATTAAATTTACTATACCACACATACCATATTTTCAAAATTTCCCCAAATATGGCTCATTAATTGTTTTTTACCATGATTGATTATGCCTAAACAGGGCTCTGATACCAATATGTAATGTGTCCTGCATATGATACACTTATGCTTTTCTACAACATGCAATTCAATGCATAACTTATAATAACATACATGATTATAAAAATGCACAATGTAGCATAATTACACACATGCAATTACACATTATACACAACATAGTATCTATAATACATAACACTTATCTTAAACACAAGCACCAACTGGCTATAGACCTCATAGGTTCCACCCATCCATATAAATTGTTGTTCTATCTCTCTCAACATTAGGTCACGCTTGATCTATGGATATAACTCCACCAGGGAAAAGGATACCTAATCTAACAAGGTTTACAATCAATACAGATGGTGTCTAGGCCAATGTACAAAAATTAATTAGAAATTCCAACCAAGAGTCTCTCATTCTCCTCAACCTGCAAAGCCCAAGGAAGTGTACCCCCTTCTCTGCACCACAGTCCCTTAGGATGCCCCACTTCCCTTCCAAATCTCCATCATAGACCAGTCATGAAGTCTCAGAGTTTAGGCTCCAGGAACTCCATCTTCACCATTGGAGTCTCCAAGAACCCTCTAGGCCTCACACACTCCTTGATGACATGGTTATGTTATGTGACATTGAGATGTTTTACATGGTATGGCCAGTGTTGAAGAGGCTGGTTTCTTGCATGGGTGTTGGATATACCTTGGAAGAGTAGTGTTGGGCAATAGAAGGTAGGGTTATTATCCCTATTAATATTGGAGAACTTGGCATACCTTAGGACAATGAGCTCTTGACTTAAGGATGCTTGGGTTGATGGCACATTTATTAGGGTTGTATGTGAACCTAGGACATATATGTTGAGGATGAGCATTAGAGCTTTGGAGGCTTGTATTTTGGAGATCAAGGAGCCTTTTGATGAGGAGTTATTGAAACTTAGGGCTCATGCTTGGAGAACACACCACTTGAGGAGCCTTGTCTTGACATGTGTACACCTTGGAGAGAGAGCACTTCACTTGGGAACCTTATATTTTGGATTAGATTAGATTGCTTGTAGACCTAGTTCAATTTAATATTTTGGGCAACCCTCACCTACTCTACATAAAGAGAGGATGGATTCTTTAGTTTTAGAAATAATGTATCATCTTATATTAGATCATGTGAGAGTTAATTAGATCATTTGTACCTAAAAGATGAACTTGTATTGAGTCTTTGTACTTGTATTTATGTAAGGGAGGAAGGTTCTAGGGTTTGTGAGAGGAAAAACCTAGAGAATACTTGAAGCACTAGGGTTTGGGTCCTTATGTGAGAAGGACATATGACTTGTGGAAAATAAACCCTAGAGGAAAATTTGAGTGCTTTGATTGGAAAGATTGTGTGAGGCGAGCTTGGTGAAACTCGATCAAGTGTGCACTTGTTGGTATTAATTCTATCTTATTGTGGATCATTTCATGTGGCTAGATATCTTGGTGGGAAGCCTTGCTAGGCGTTTGTATTGTTATCAGGGTTTTCTATTTATGGTGGATGCCCTAGCTAGGGTTTGGAGGCATTGGAGGGTCCTAGCTTGCGATAATATTGAAGGAATATCTTGAAAAATCTTGTGATAAAATATTGATATGTACTTGTAACTTCATTCTTGTGTATATATGATGTGTACTTTGTTGTCCAAACCTTATGTACTTGTAGATTTTATTTCAACTTATATTCTCACGACGAATGAGTAATTTCTAGCATTGTTTGGTATGTTGATTTATCATGAACAATCGATAATTGTTTTGAGTGACTTGACAAGTATATAGAATATAAGAGGGAAAAAATTGTGGTTGTAACAAATTTATTGTTTATAAGTTATTTTCAAATCTTGTATATGTTGGGGATTGTGCCCTAATGGATGGAAACATAGTTTACTTGAAGTACAAACTGTTTGGAGTTTATTTTCTTGGGCTAACTTGTGTATTTGTTTGCACCAAAGTGAAATATATATTGTTGTAATTTATATTTCATATTCATCCCTAAGGATGAAAGTTCGCATGAAATGGATTTGGGAAACCTCAAGGTCGAGGTGAAATTTATGAATTTGCATGGAGTAATGGTTTTTTTGACATCTCCACAAATGCACCCTCCTCTATGGATCATGTAATGGATGCTAGCATTTTTTTTCATTTGTGTTGAGGTTGACTTAGCAGAAGAGATTTTGGAAAACATCACAATATAAGCATGAAAATGGAATTATGGTCAAATTACAGAATATGTTAATATTCACTTTAGATGTTTTTTTTTGCCATACTTAAGGCTATCTCAAGTTTGATTTTCCATTTGGAAGGAAATCTCATATCTAGGTTAGGAAAGATGTCTCTTTTCCTCTTGAAACTCATCCATCTATGCCCTAGATAAACTCAACAAAACTAAAAGTAGTTTGGAATCCAAAACAAAGTACCCCTTTATCTAATTAGATGAACATCCAACTAAATCCATCGAGGATTCTTGGAGAAAAAGTTCATAGAGTAAATGCCTTACCAAATAATTAGAAGGAGACACTCACCATTGTTGTTAGTGATGATGATAATTCTAGGGAATAGATTCTAGTTGCATCCAAGCCAGAGGGAGGTCAACCTACTGTTTTTTTAGGTAAGCCTATTCTATCCTATCTTGATAACCCTTTTCTTTTTTTAGATTGATAATATTTTATCTTTTGTGGAAAAAGGGTTTGTTTTATGGATTCAAAAGGTTCTTGTCGCTCCTAAGCCATGCCCCTTCTCAAAAACCTTCCCCAATCCTCCAATCTCCTCCACTTCGTCCCCTCCTCCTCTACCCTATGATGTATAAATAAGACTCATGGAAGCTCCATCAAACCCTATCCTAAAAGGCTCGAGAAAGCTTGGAGGAAATAATCCTACACAAAAAATGATATCACTTGAGATCATGCAATTCCTCCAAGGAAGAATGGGGCATATAAGGAGGTCTAGCCTTTGATTATGGTCAATCCCTAAGTACATTAATCATACAATGAAAATCTTGTTTATACATAACATAGTAAAAAGGGAAAAGGAAGATCCTAAAAGTCAAGCATAAAACCATCTCATAAGCCCTTAGAGTAGGGTTAATTGCTATTAACATTAAACCATAATAATACTGTATTACAACATAACTTGGGGTGGGGGGCACCTCATTAAAACATGTTCTTGACATGCTAGTGAAGGTCCACAAACCAAATATTATTTTAATTCAAAAAATTTATGGTGAATGGAGAGAAAGATAAAAAAATAATTTTCAATTATTCCAAAGGGATGGAATATTTGAATTTTTTTATCCTTTCATGTTGTAGGTAGATATAAAATGATAATAATATCTTGGAACATGTCTTTTACGCTTAGAATTTTATAATCAAGGATAAGGACATATTTATAGTCATTAGAATTGGGAAAACTGTATTCATTGGTTAATATGTATGGGCCATATACCAAT
>SNQJ01S0056045.1:14485-26603 GCA_010110895.2 Picea sitchensis
AAAATTTAAAAATAAACCATTTAATATAATTCAATACTCAAACCCTAAATCCTGGAAAACTTTGATTGTTTTATTTTTAAAATTTATTTAAAAATTAAAATGAAAGGTTGAGGAGTTTTAAATTAAAATTTAAATTTAAAAATAAACCATTTAACATAATTCAATACTCAAATCCTAAATCCTGGAAAACTTTGATTCTTCTATTCTTAAAATCTATTTAAAAACTAAAATGAAAGGCTGAGACGTTTTAAATTTAAATTAAGATTTGAAATGGTTTTTTTTAACTAAAATAATCATTCCTATTATACAAAAATTTAAATAAAAACAATTAATACAATATATTTGAAAATTAAAAATATCAATTTTTTTATTTCTTTTATTTTTATTAAAAAAATTAAAAAAACAATTCATATATTGTAGAAATTTCTGTACGCATCCAGGTATGAGGTTTAAAAGAAATTTCTATACGCATGCAGGTATGAGGATTTAAAAGAAATGTATGTATGCATGCAGGTATGAGGTTTCAAATTGTATTTATGAATGTTCAAAAATATTTGAAGTATTTGGATTATACACAATTAGACACTCAATTCAACAAATTTTGAAAAAATATAAACTTAAACAGAAAATATCCAAAAAAAAACCAAAACACAAAACAATTAAAATAGAATTTTTTGTTACAATTATGTATTTACTATTTGAAATTGAATTTATTTACTAAATTGCAAATAATATAATGTTCACATAATTAGGATTGTGAATGCAATGAACTGTCCGTATCGCCAACCCTGTTTTTCTTAGTGAGTGGAGCTAGCGGAGGCTGCTGATAATGCATGTGGAGTTAGATTAATAAAATAACCTTAAATTCCGTCAGTAGAGATGGACCTGTTAAGCTGTTCAAGAAGCAGATAAAACTAACTACCAAGAAATTAATGAAAAATTAGTTACATAAAAAAGATAATATAGGTAGAGTAAGGGCTAAAAAGAAGGATTCAGGTTAAACTAATCAGAAAAATAACATAAGAGATTAAACTACTAAAGAGATTGGTTAACTTACTGAAAAGGTGGATTAAACCACTTGTTAATGAAATATTACATGTATCAATGGATTAAACCCTTGTTCTTATCACCTCATAAGGAAGTGTTATCCCCGGTTGGAGCCAATGTTTCATCTTAGTTCTAAATCTCTAATATTTCCCTCCTTTAACCTATAAATTTGTATAGTATGATTTTTTTCTCAGTCTCTTCTCCATGGTTTAATGAGTTAGTGTGAATTTTTCTTACCCTTCTATTGAATTTGCACCATTTTCTTTCTTTCTTGGAAGGTTATTGCATGTTATGATTTGGGTTAATAACATAGGTCATCTTGATTTATCATTATTGAGCTTATAGAAGGTTGACCGATCCTTTTTAGTGCAAAAAAACATTGATTGCAAGAACATGGATGTTCTTGCAAACAATTGTACAGAGCATTGTTTTAATTATTTAAACGTTCAAAAATATTTTTAAATATTTGAAAATGCTTGGTTTGAGCCTGCATGTGTATGCATACTCATGTGCACTCAAGTTCATGAAATTTTTCCTTCGGATTCATCATTTCATAGCTCGTGTTGATAATGTCCAAGTTTCACCTTTAGTTCTCCAAAGCTTTATGGGGAATTAAAATTACAGGTGGTAAATTACATCAGAATAAAATTCACGTTCAGTTCATTTCTTGAAGAAGAGGTGGTCAACCCAAAATCATGTCTCCCTGAAACTGTTGACAACTTAAAAGAATAGAGCCACAGGGGCTCAAGTTGTTCGAAGTTGTCCCAAAAATCAAAGATGTATATGTCAAGACAAAATACCCTATAGATTAAGGTTTACAACAAAATGCAGGGGACCTTGCCCGAGATCCCGAGCAAGACTCTGATGGAATTTCCACAAATACAAGGTTACCCTCCTAGAAAATTTCAGATGAAACCAAGCTACATATCAAGGCCAACATATCAGAAATGCAGGGGTATATAAAGGAATCACATGGAAAAGGGTTTGAAGTAATGCACATGTATGAAATAAGGTCCAGAAAAAGAAAAATGCTAGTTGATTATAATAAATCTTCTATGGATGATGAGAAGGGGTTAAAAGAGAGAGGTAAGAAGGTGGTTTTAAATAAACCAAATGTGGAGGATGATGAAGGTATAAATTATAGCCACTAGGTGAAAGAATTAAAACAACAAATTCAAACTTTGCAACAACATAATCAAGAGTTGGAGAAGCAACATTCTAAGCCATAGAAAAATACCAGGAGATAAAGCATGAAGGAAAGGTTCAGGTCTCAATCAAACCAAATATCTGAAACAAAAAAAAAAAATAGGATCTTCAAATGAAGCACACTTATTACAAAGGAATTACCAAAAGCTATAGAAGAAAAATCAAAAGGCACTGCCCAAATTTTCTAGAAATGCTCTGTATTTTCTTATTTTTGTCATTGTCTTTCGGTGTGCCTTCTGAAGAACTAGAGGTGAATTTATGAAAAATGAAAGGTGTTTTTGTTGAGAAAAATACCATGCACAAAAAAATATCTTATATTTTACATAGGTATCATGGTTTTGGAGAATCGAAGAGACATTTCAGGCCATTTTCCAAAAATTCACCAAATGTTGATTTCCCTGTTTTTGTCATTTTCTTTGGGTGCTCCTTACAAACATATGGAAATTCATTTTTGAAAACTAGAAGAGGTTTTTTTGGGGAATGGGCCCATGCACAAAAACCTCTCTCACTTTGTACACATGTATCATGGTATCATAGAATCCAAGAGGTATTTGAGGTCTTTTTTGCCATAAATTCACCAAATTAAGGGTGAGTTTTATCTATCTATGTTCCAGTTCAGTTTCCATTTGTACTTCACGTGGGTATCCATGCGAAGTAGAAAGCCAACAAAAACTTGGGAAGACTCCTTTCTACAATTTTACTCCAACTATCAACATGATCTCTTGTTGCACTAATAAAAATTTTGTTTAAGTCTAGTCAGAGGCATTGTTACCACTTGTAATAACCTGTTGTCTTTTGATAATAAAAAAATTCTTTTCAGTTTGAATTAAGGATAATATTATGAATTCATTCTTCAAATCAAATTCACTCAAGTCAAAACAATGTTTCAAAATTGTGATTGAGCAATATATGAGTTGATTAATAGGGTCTAGTTGTAATGTGAAGTTTAAATTTTGAGTTAGATCCTAGAAAGGTAGCCAAACCTTCTGGAAAAAGGAAAAAGAGATCAATGTTTGAATGTTAGAAGGGTTCAGTTTTTAGTGAAAAGATTCAATTATTAGAATTAGTTGGACCTACTCATATGATTGTAAATCTCTCTACCTGGTGAACATATATTGATCTGACAATTGTGTTTTCTTTCTCAAGTCTTGATTTGTTTTAATCATATCTTAGATGTAAATTGTGATGTGTGCAATGCACATTTCCTTCTTCTTTTACATATTTTTCTAATTAAAATTTTTGGTTCTTATGAAACCTATTAAACATCTATTTTTGTAGTAAAAAGGTCAATTATTTGGAAACTTGCTGGATGATTTGTGTCCTAATATTTTTCCATGTCTTAAAATATCATTTTAAGTCTTAATTCTCACACAAGTAATTCAGTGCATTTGTTGTTGTTGTTTCCCTTATTTATCTTTCCTTATCCCAAACTATTCATTAAAGTTCATAGCATTAGCTAAGGAGAACCTAAATTCATATATTTTGGCTAATCCAACCATATTTTCATCTTTGGAAACCTATCATTTATCTAAGCAACAAAACCAACTTATAAGAAATAAAAACCAACTAGTCCAAATCTAAGGTGGCCTAGCTCTTCCCTTTAGCAGTTAAGTGCATAATTTAGGACCAATAGGAGGTTGTATCCCTGATATCTAGGGATAACTAGGAGATCATGTCTCGAGGGCCATAGGTCTTAGACATATTTAGGACCTATAGGAGGTTGTATCCCTGATATCTAGGGATAACTAGGAGATCATGTCTCGAGGGCCACAGGTCCTAGACATGGAGTATCGAGAGTGGGATTGACCTGAGCGTGGCCCTGGAGGACCCATCTCTCTTCTTCTCAATTAGATTTTTCCTATTAGCAGTAGCAGCTTCCATCACCACTGGCCTGGGCTTGCATCGGAGAGGACTCTTGCTCCATGAGGTAATTGGTTCGAGGCATCATGGTATGTGTCATATTTGATCGTTATGACCTTCTTATATATGCATTAGTTTCCTTTCATTTCTGATGACTGCTTGGATCTTACACTAATCCACTTGACCATTGTTGGGGTGATTGATGGGGTGACTTAGCAATTTGATATTCATGGGTTTTGGTTATCCACCAAAGGGGATTTGCAGAGCCATTGTCTGCTCCCACCATTTTATCATTTTTACATCTTATACCCCGCACATCCATCCCATTCCCCTAGTCCAGCCATTAGGATGACCTTTGAGGGTTACACTTTGTCTTGTGGGAAGAAGGGGCTAAAGGCCCGGGGGGTAAAAGCAGCTGGTAAAAGATAAAAGTCATAGGAAATAAAACCTAGAGATGCTTCGCCCAGGGGATCCCCAAGAAGGAAATAAATAGCCTCTCGATAAGAAACTAAGGGACGCTAAGAAAAATGATAAAAACCAAGACCTAACCATGAGGATGGGAGGTATCATTACGAGCCATCCCATTATGTTCATAGGTATCCAGCGGTATGACATTGCCACTATCGCCAAGCCAGGGCAGTGACCTTTGGTTTCATGGCCAAAGGAAAGGGGGTCTCATCACAAGCCAACCTTATCATTTCTTCAAAGATACCAATGGGTAACGTTGTCAGCTCTGGCCACCAAGCCAAGGCAGTGTCCTCTGATCATACCTTGAAGTAAAAAAGAAAGAAAAGCAATAAAAAAAAATGACTGCAATAAAGGGCTTGGAAAAAATGCATCCATGACGGGTACATCTCACCTCCTACAAAGGCACCCATAGATGACACCTGCCCTTGGTCTTACTATGACTGGACATACCTAAAAACCATATCACCACATAAAAAATGGCTTGAATGATCTTATGAGGAAACTTTCCATCTCTTGTGGGTATTAGCCCAATAGGTTTTTCTGTCGGTTTCCTCAGCTTTGTATAATAGATCTGTGTAATATCTTTGAGCTCTTAGATGATATGTTAGGGATTTCATGCATATATTTGATAAATTTAATGATGAAACATGATTTACCTTGCTATGATCTCTAAGACTAATGATCCCATGGAGGGCGTAGTCTTTGATGTGCAGGACCATACCCGGCGGACAGGTACCATAGTACCAGTACACATTGGGAGATGATTAGCTCGGACCTACATAGGGCTGAAGAGCCAATCATATGGTTGTTGGGATGGAAGAGGTAGGACAACATCATGATGAGCCCTTGCATGAAGAATATATAAGGATGCCCTCACCAGGACACTTTGGCAGAGCTTTGACCTAGGGGGGATCACCCCTTGCAGATGACATGATGGTTTTGATGGACAAGACGCCACCCAGGGCAGGTTGGACATTTTTTGGAGGATGTGCCAGTGTAATTGGACCATTTGGCATGTGTGGCAGCCTGAACGAGCCCTAGAAGGGCCAACGTTTTTCCTTCTGGATGTTGATGATGCCCAAAAAGGGCCAACGTCTCCCTCAGAGGGGCCTGACATCTCCTTTTTTAGCTCTTACTTTGACATTTTAGCATTTAATGAGACAAATAATGTAATAATGTTAAGTCATCCTTGTCAGCTGTTTTTAATGACCTATTTTGTAAATTAACGTCATTTGGATGATATATATTGAGGACATTGAGCCTCATTTTGGAGAGAACATAACTCACTATCTTGTGAGAGGATTCTTTTTAGTCTTTTGTCTTGTTATTGGCTCTTGGAGTTGAGGCGCTACACTTGGAAGGATTATCTTTGGCATGCATATGGTGTTTTTATCATTGGAAGGTGTTACAAATAGGGTTTGATAAGCTCATCTTTGATTTGTAAGTGTTTTTCTCATACAAAACTTCTTGATTGAATGGTTGTAGTTTAAAATTCCTGCATGTATGGTTACATTGTTATTTTTATGCTTAATCATTGAAACCCTAGGGAGCAAGCACACAACTAGGTCCTTGATTTATGTCCCCATGATAAAGACTTGTTTAGCCATTTGATTAAGAAGAACCTAGCCTAGCCATTGCTACACTAGTTCTTCCTTTTCTTGAGTTAGTTTGAAACATAAATTGAAGAAAGAAGACATCCTAGGCCTAATTAATTTTACACCTAGGGTTTGACTCTTAGGCTTTGAAAATCCTTGGCCCCAANTTAGCTACACGAGAATGAGACTCCTCCACATAGGGTTTTGACTTGGTGGCCCTGACATTGCAGCACCATTAAGCCTAACTCTCCCGTCCTTAGGTTTAAATCTTTCCAAGACTTTAGCCTCTCTCTTTGACTCCATTTACCCAAGGCACTAGTCTAAATTTGCAACGTTGAGTCTTTTGTTGTCAAAACAATCTTTCAAACACTCTTGAATTGAACCCTAACTAACCCTAGCGATTCTACTAACCCTAAACCTAAGATGACATCATGCCTATTTTGAACCTTTGTTTGGCTTGAAACGTTGTGGCATTTGTCATCCTTTGATAGACTTTGAGGTATTGGTTATTTTCATTGGCCTAATTAGCAAAACGTCCATCTCATAGTCTAGCAAGACTAACCTAGAATAAGCTTGACGTCACCCTCTACTAAGCATAGTGACGTAGAAACATTATATATGTGAGCATATTTTTGATATTTAATGCATTGTGACAATTAAAGGATTGATTTTATACATTGAATGCTCTATCATTTGTATTTATTGAGGAAGTAACATTATAAATCCTAGATTTAATTGCAATCATTAACTTCATCAATAATTACTTTTATTTATGCTCGTATATTAAAGATAGTCATTAAGTATTAACCACTGTCTACAAGTTTTAGTTTTATTTTCCTTGTCTCGCAAACAGGTGCCCTTTCAGTGGAAAACATTCTCTTTGACTATCTTCTTGGCAATAATCTATGAAGGGAAATCCTATCTTAACTTTTGAGCCTTAAACCCTTGATCCTTTCCCCTCAAAACCCCAGGTCACTAGGGACGTCACCCTTGGGATTGGCCACCCTGAATAGAAAGAGCTCCCCATCAAGGTGACAGTGGGTGGGGAAGCTCCTATTATGCCAGTTTGACTCTTGCCTTTAAGCTCCTTGACCTTTCCTACAAACTATGCGATAACATTTTGGCGCTGTTGTCGGGGAACACTGAGTCTATTTTCCTCAATGACAAACCTTTGGTAAGCCTTGCTTCAGAAGCCTTTTCTTGTAAGATTACCTGGTGACTCCACAACCTTTTCCCCCTTATTATTTGGTAGTTTCAAGAAAACTATCTGGCGAATCCACTGATGATGAAGCCAACAATGACTTCACAATGGGATCCAGGAAACTACAGACCTTTAGATATGAGAAAAATCCCAGGATATCCCAGAAAAATGCCTATCTCTTATCAAAAATGGCTCCCTAGATTCTTCGGCCTCAATGGAGAAAGTCCTGATTATCACATGAGCCAATTTTGGGAGTTCTTTCAACACTCCCTATCAGAGATGAAGTTGAAGACCTAGTGATGAAACTCTTCTCCGCCTCTCTGCGTGGAGAGGCTGAAAAATGGTATGATAACCTTCCAGCAGCCAACATCACATCCATGGACCATTTTGAAGAGATCTTTCTTGAGAGGTGGGATTTGAAATTAGAAGATGTACAATCATTGCTAAAAGATCTTGAAGGCATAAAGCAACCAAATTATGAGAATGTCAAAGTCTTCTGGTCTAGGTTCCAGAAGTTGTTTTACCAGATTCCTGAAAGCCATCGTCCTGAAGGAAAGTACCTCATTTATCTCTTTACAAATGGACTTCAGGGGCATTTGAGTTTCCTCTTAAATAAAAGGAATCCGAAAACACTTGTAGAAGCTCACAACATGGCCATCCAAATCGAGAAGAATCTCAAATCATCTGGAATCAATGGTCTCACCATGGATGCTCTTAACCTGATGAAACTAGTTTCCCATGAAACCTTTGTTGAAGATACACAAGACAGAAGGCAACAAGTTTTCAACAAGAAAAATGAGGACGTAATTGGGGAGCAACAACCTAAGCAAGATGATGAAGTGCCCACCTATGCTCCTCCCGCTGATGAAGTTATCCAAGAACCTATTTCTCCTGTACAGCAAAGTGAAGATGAGGTTAGTTACTTTCCACTTCAAAATTCTAATGATATTGTGTCCCTTGATACAAAGGATGAAGAGGAAAAGAAAGATTTGAACGAAGTTGATGGTCCTTGCTGTGCAATCAAAGAAATAGGCCTTCCAATTGAAGAAAAAAGAGTAATTCTCGAGGATGAGACAATAATGCATGCTGAAAACACCAAAGTCCTCGAAGTGCCTGCGCAACAAGAAACAGTGAGTTACCCTCCTCTCCTGATTTTTGATATGCTTTACCTTGTGATGAAAAGGAGGAGGAGGATGAATTTTTAAATCTTTCAAGTCCTGCATGCTATGACATAGATAATGACACTATTGATAATATTGATGAGTTCATACATGTTGGGAGACCTAGGTGGGACCTAGTTCGTTATGACCTGAAACCCATCTATGACACTGAAAATCGTTTCCAGATGTTTCCCTTGCAATTACCGCAACAGATTACTTTTGACTAGTGGCAACAAGGAGATGAGATCTTTACTTGTACTTTTCAAAAAACCAAGGATGACCTAGTACCTTATTTTTTGGATGATTTTCAATCTTACCTTGAGATGTTTGATGAGTATCCTACTGAGCACTTGGACCCTTTTCGTGAAGATGATTGCCGACCACCACTGTGCTCAGAATTTGATACAAGTAAGGACATTGTTTGCCTGAAGAAGGTTACTCATGACTTTTCATCCCAACCACCTGTGATTACTTTACCATGCTTTTCCATTGAAGTTGTAGTTGGGAGGTACCCTTTTCATGTTGAGTTTCCTTCTGGGCAAACCCTAAGCTCCAAGGGTTGGTTGGGTAATGCTATTTCCAATCAGTTTTTCAACCTTCCCTTGATAGTTTTCCAGTCATCTCCTATTTCTTTGTCGATTATTTCCTTGACTCTAGAGTGTGAGGATGTCTTAGGTAACCAGTTTACAGGCCCTTTGATTCGTTTTTCTGAACCTCGTATTTCACATGACCCTTTCTTGGATAGAATCGAGTACTTTTCTCAGAGATCGACTTGGCAGGATTTTGTCGCTCCCACCCGCCTCCATCAGTTAGACTTTGGGATTCATGATGATGTGATATATGTTCTAACTCATGACATTTTTGTGCTTGATTTGTCACTGTTTTGGTTTATGATGAAGCACAAAGGTAGGTATCAAGGACCGTTACTGGATTGGCTTCATTGGTTGTTTGATTACACCAACCTCTAGCCAATAGGTAAGTATAGGTAAGTCTTTTACTTTTTATTTGCATTTACAATTGTCTTGCATGCACATGTTGTATTTTGCGGGGTGGCAATACCACCCCACCTTGTTTCGCGGATGCTTTCTCGTCAAGTGTGAGTAGGTATACAGGTTTATGCCAGAGATTGCTGAGGTTCTGATGTGCTCTATAGTTAGCACATGTCCCCGAGTTGGAGCCAGATGTTATCCCCGATATCTAATGATAACTAGGAGATCATGTCTCGAGGCCCACAGGTCCTAGACATGGAGTACCGAGGGTAGGATTGACCTGAGTGTGGCCCTGGAGGACCCATCTCTCTTCTTCTTCGTCAGATTTGTCCTATAAGTAGTAGCAGCTTCCATCACCATTGGTTTGGGCTTGCATTGAAGAGGACTCTTGGTCCATGAGGTAATTAGTTCGAGGTATCATGGTATGTGTCATATTTGATCGTTATGACCTTCTTATATATGCATTAGTTTCCTTTCATTTCTGATGACTGCTTGGATCTTACACTAATCCACTTGACCATTGTTCGGGTGATTGATGGGGTGACTTAGCAAGTTGATATTCATAAGTTTTGGTTAGACACCAAAGGGGATTTACAGAGCCATCGTCCGCTCCCACAATTTTATCATGTTTACATCTTATACCCCGCACATCCATCCCATTCCCCTAGTCCGACCATTAGGATGACATGTGAGGGTTACACTTTGTCTTGTGGGAAGAAGGGGCTAAAGGCCCTGGGGGTAAAAGTAGCTGGTAAAAGATAAAAGCCATAGGAAATAAAACCTAGAGATGCATCGCCCAGGGGATCCCCGAGAAGGCAATAAATAGCCTCTCGATAAGAAACTAAGGGACCCTAAGATAAATGATAAAAATAAAGACCTAACCAAGAGGATGGGAGGTCTCATCACGAGCCGGCCCATTATGTTCATAGGTATCCAGCGGTATGACGTTGCCACTATCTGGTCACCAAGCCAGGGCAGTGACCTTTGGTTGCATGGCCAAAGGAAAGGGAGTCTCATCACGATCCAGCCTTATCATTTCTATGAAGATACCAGTGGGTAACGCTGTCAGCTCTAGTCACCAAGCCAAGGCAGTGTCCTCTGGTCAGACCTTGAAGTAAAAAAGAAAGAAAAGCAATAAAAGAAAAATGAAGGCAATAAAGGGCTTCGAAAAAATGCATCCATGATGGGTACAACTCGCCTCCTACAAAGGAACCCACAGATGACACCTTCCCTTGGTATTACTATGACTGGACATCCCTAAAAACCATAACACCGCATAAAACATGGCTTGAATGATATTCTGAGGAAACTTTCCATCTCTTGTGGGTATTAGCCCAAATGGTTTTTCTGTCGGTTTCCTTAGCTTTGTATAGTAGATCTGTGTAATATCTTTGAGATCTTAGATGATATGTTAGGGATTTCATGCATATATTTGATAAATTTAATGATGAAACATGATTTACATTGCTATGATCTCTAGGACTAATGAGCCCATGGAGGGCGTAGTCTTTGATGTGTAGGACCATACCCGGCAGACAGGTACCAGAGGACCGGTACACATGGGGAGATGATTAGCTCGGACTTCCATGGGGCTAAAGAGCCCATCAGATGGTTGATAGGATGGTATAGGTAGCACAATGTCATGATGAACCCTTGCATGAAGAAGATAGAACGACGCCCTCACCAGGACACTTTGGCAGAGATTTGACCTAGGGGGGATCACCCCTTGCAGATGAGATGAATGTTTTGATGGACAAGACACCACCCAGGGCAGGATGGATGTTTTCTGGAGGATGTGGCGGTGTGCTTGGACCATTTGGCATGTGTGGTAGCCTGCAAGAGCCCTAGAAGGGCTAACGATTTTCCTTCTGGATGTTGATGATGCCCAAAAAGGGCCAACGTCTCCCTCAGAGGGGCCTGACGTCTCCTTTTTTATCTCTTACTTTGACATTTTAGAATTTAATGAGACAAATAATGTAATAATGTTAAGCCAACCTTTTCAGTTGTTTTTAATGACCTATTTTGTAAATTAAGGTCATTTGGATGATATATATTGAGGACGTTGAGCCTCATTTTGAGAGAACATAACTCACTCTCTTGTGATTGGATTCTTTTTAGTCTTTTGTCTTGCTATTGGATCTTGGAGTTGAGGCACTACACTTGGAAGGATTATCTTTGGCATGCGTATGGTGTTTTTATCATTGGAAGCTGTTACAACTAGGTTTTGATAAGATCATCTTTGATTTGTAAGTGTTTTTCTCATACAAAACTTCTTGATTGAATGGTTGTAGTTTAAAATTCTTGCATGTATGGTTACATTGTTATTTTTATGCTTAATCATTGAAACCCTAGGGAGCAAGCAAACAAGTTGGTCCTTGCTTTATGTCCCCAGGATAAAGACTTGTTTATCCATTTGATTAAGAAGAAGCTAGCCTGGCCCTTGCTACACTAGTTCTTCCTTTTCTTGAGTTAGTTTGAAACATAAATTGAAGAAAGAAGACATCCTAGGCCTAATTAATTTTACACCTAGGGTTTGACTCTTAGGGTTTGAAAAGCCTTGGCCCCAAACAACACTTTTAAGCCCTATATTTA
>SNQJ01S0056045.1:26653-42691 GCA_010110895.2 Picea sitchensis
ATGAGGCCTAGCTTTAGCTACACCGGAATGAGCCTCCTCCCCTTAGGGTTTTGACTTGGTGGCACTGCCATTGCAACACCATTAAGCCTAACTCTCCCGTCCTTAGGTTTAAATATTTCCAAGCCTTTAGCCTCTCTCTTTGACTCCATTTACCCAAGGCACTAGTCTAAATTTGCAACGTTGAGTCTTTTGTTGTCAAAACAATCTTTCAAACACTCTTGAATTGAACCCTAACTAACCCTAGTGATTCTACTAACCCTAAACCTAAGATGATGTCATGCCTATTTTGAACCTTTGTTTGGCTTGAAATGTTGTGGCATTTGTCATCCTTTGATAGACTTTGAGGTATTGGTTATTTTCATTGGCCTAATTAGCAAAACGTCCATCTCATAGTCTAGCAAGACTAACCTAGAATAAGCTTGGCGTCACCCTCTAGTAAGCATAGTGACACAACAACATTATATATGTGAGCGTATTTGTGATATTTAATGCATTATGAAAATTAAAGGATTGATTTTATACATTGAATGCTCTATCATTTGTATTTATTGAGGAAGTAACATTATAAATCCTAGCTTTAATTGCAATCTTTGACTTCGTCAATAATTACTTTTATATATGCTCATATATTAAAGATAGTCATTAAGTATTAACCACTATCTACATGTTTTAGTTTTATTTGCCTTGTCTCGCAAACAGGTGCCCTTTCAGTGGAATACCTTCTCTTTGACTATCTTCTTGGCAGTAATCTGTGAAGGGAAAGCCTATCTTAACTTTTGAGCCTTAAACCCTTGATCCTTTCCCCTCAAAACCCAAGGTTACTAGGGACGTCTCTCTTGGGATTAGCCACCCTGAATAGAAAGAGCTCCCCATCGAGGTGACAGTGGGTGGGGAAGCTCCTGTTATGCTAGTTTGACTCCTGCCTTTAAGCTCCTTGACCTATCCTACAAACTGTGCGATAACATTTTGGTGCCATTGTCGGGGAACACTGAGTCTATTTTCCTCAATGACAAACCTTTGGTAAGCCTTTCTTCAGAAGCCTTTTCTTGTAAGCTTACCTGGAAACTCCACTACCTTTTCCCCCGTATTCTTTGGTAGTTTCAAGAAAAATATCTGGCGACTCCACTGATGACGAAGCCAATAATGACTTCACAATGGGATCCAGGAAACTATAGACCTTTAGATATGAGTAAACTCTAAGGATATCCAAGAAAAAATGCCTATCTCTTATAAAAAATGGCTCCCTAGATTCTTCGGCCTCAATGGAGAAAGTCCTGATTATCACATGAGCCAATTTTGGGAGTTCTTTCAACACTTCCCTATCAGAGATGAAGCTGATAACCTGGTGATGAAACTCTTCTCTGCCTTTTTGTGTGGAGAGGCTAAAAAATTGTATGATAACCTTCCAGCAGCCAGCATCACATCCATGGACCATTTTGAAGAGATCTTTCTTGAGAGGTGGGCTTTGAAATTAGAAGATGTACAGTCATTGCTAATAGAGCTTGAAGGCATAAAAAAACCAAATTATGAGAATGTCAAAGTCTTCTGGTCTAGCTTCTAGAAGTTGTTTTACCAGATTCCCGAAAGCCATCGTCTTGAAGGAAAGTACCTCGTTTATCTCTTTACAAATGGACTTCAAGGGCATTTGAGTTTCCTCTTAAATAAAAGGAATCCGAAAACACTTGCAGAAGCTCACAACATGGCCATCCAGATTGAGAAGAATCTCAAATCATCTAGAATCAATGGTCTCACCATGGATGCTCTTAACTTGATGAAACTGGTTTCCCATGAAACCTTTGTTGAAGATACACAAGACATAAGGGAACAAGTTTTCAACCAAAAAAATGAGGACGTAATTGGGGAGCAACAACCTAAGCAAGATGATGAAGTTCCCACCTATGCTCCTCCCGCTGATGAAGTCATCCAAGAACCTATTTTTCCTGTACAGTAAAGTGAAGATGAGGTTAGTTACTTTCCACTTCAAAATTCTAATGATATTGTGTCCCTTGATACAAAGGATGAAGAGGAAAAGAAAGCTTTGAATGAAGTTGATGGTCCTTGCTGTGCAATCAAAGAAATAGGCCTTCCAATTGAAGAAAAAGGAGTAATTCCCAAGGATGAGACCATAATGCATGCTGAAAACACAAAAGTCCTCGAAATGCCTATGCAACAAGAAACAGTGAGTTACCCTCCTCTCCTAATTTTTGATGATGCTTTACCTTGTGATGAAAAGGAGGAGGAGGATGAATTTTTAAATCTTTCAAGTCCTGCATGCTATGACATAGATAATGACACTACTGATAATATTGATGAGTTCATACATGTTGGGAGACGTAGGTGGGACATAGTTGGTTATGACCTGGATCCCATCTATGACACTGAAAATCATTTCCATATGTTTCCCTTGCAATTAGTGCAACAGATTACTTTTGACCAGTGGCAACAAGGAGATGAGATCTTTACTTGTACTTTTCAAAAAACCAAGGATGACCTAGTACCTTATTTTTTGGATGATTTTCAATCTTACCTTGAGATGTTTGATGAGTATCATGCTGAGCACTTGGACCCTTTTCGTGAAGATGATATCTGACCACCACTGTGCTCAGAATTTGATACAAGTAAGGACAATGTTTGCCTGAAGAAGGTTACTCATGACTTTTCACGCCAACCACTTGTGATTACTTTACCATGCTTTTCCATTGAAGTTTTAGTTGGGAGGTACCCTTTTCATGTTGAGTTTCCTTCTGGGAAAACCCTAGGCTCCAAGGGTTGGTTGGGTAATGCTATTTCCAATCAGTTTTTCAACCTTCCCTTGATAGTTTTCCAGTCATCTCCTATTTCTTTATTGATTCTTTCCTTGACTATAGAGTGTGAGGATGTCCTAGGTAACCAGTTTACAGGCCCTTTGAGTCGGTCTTCTGAACCTCATATTTCGCATGACCCTTTCTTGGATAGAATCGAGTACTTTTCTCAGAGATCGAATTGGAAGTGTTTTGTCCCTCCCACCCGCCTCCATGAGTTAGACTTTGAGATTCTTGATGATGTGATATATGTTCTAACTCATGACATTTTTGTGCTTGATTTTTCACTGTTTTGGTTTATGATGAATCACAAAGGCAGGTATCAAGGAGCGTTACTGGATTGACTTCATTGGTTTTTTGATTACACCAACCTCTAGCCAACAGGTAAGTATAGGTAAGTCTTTTACTTTTTATTTGCATTTATAATTGCCTTGCATGCACATGTTGTATTTTGCGGGGTGGCAATACCACCCCACCTTGTTTCGTTGATGCTTTCTCGTCAAGTATGAGTAGGTATACAGGTTTATGCCAAATATTCTTGAGGTTCTCATGTTCTCTAGAGTTAGCACATGTCCTCGAGTTGGAGCCAGATGTTATCCCCGATATCTAGTGATAACTAGGAGATCATGTCTCGAGGCCCACAGGTCCTAGACATGGAGTACCGAGGGCAGGATTGACCTGAGTGTGGCACTGGAGGACCCATATCTCTTCTTGTTCGTCAAATTTGTCCTATCAGTAGTAGAATCTTCCATTACCACTGGTCTGCGCTTGCATCGAAGGGGACTCTTGGTCCATGACGTAATTGGTTCGAGGTATCATGGTATGTGTCATATTTGATCGTTATGACTTTCTTATATATGCATTAGGTTCCTTTCATTTCTGATGACTGCTTGGATCTTACAATAATCCACTTGACCATTGTTGGGGTGATTGATGGGGTGACTTAGCAAGTTGATATTCATGGGTTTTGGTTAGCCACCAAAGGGGATTTGCAGAGCCATCATCCTCTCCCACCATTTTATCATGTTTACATCTTATAGCCCGCACATCCATCCCATTCCCCTAGTCCAGCCATTAGGATGACCTTTGAGGGTTACACTTTGTCTTGTGGGAAGAAGGGGTAAAGGTCTAGGGGGTAAAATCAGCTGGTAAAAGATAAAATCCATAGAAAATAAAACCTAGAGATGCTTCACCCAGGGGATCCTTGAGAAGGCAATAAATAGCCTCTCGATAAGAAACTAAGGGACCCTAAGAAAAATAATAAAAAACAAGACCTAACCAAGAGGATGGGAGGTCTCATCATGAGCCAACCCATTATGTTCATAGGTATCCAACGGTATGACATTGCCACTATCTGGTCACCAAGCCAGGGCAGTGACCTTTGGTTGCATGGACAAAGGAAAGGAGGTCTCATCATGAGCTAGCCTTATCATTTCTACGAAGATACCAGTGGGTAATGCTGTCATCTCTGGCCACCAAGCCAAGGCAGTGTCCTCTGGTCAGACCTTGAAGTAAAAAATAAAGAAAAGCAATAAAAGCAAAATGAAGGCAATAAAGGGCTTGGAAAAAAATGCATCCATGATGGGTACAACTCGCCTCCTACAAAGGCACCCATAGATGACACCTGCCCTTGGTCTTACTATGAATGGACATCCCTAAAAACCATATCACTGCATAAAAGATGGCTTGAGTGATCTTCTAAGGAAACTTTCCATCTCTGGTGGGTATTATCCCAATAGGTTTTTCTGTCCGTTTCCTTAGCTTTGTATAGTAGATCTGTGTAATATCTTTGAGCTCTTAGATGATATGTTAGGGATCTCATGCATATATTTGATAAATTTAATGATGAAACATGATTTACATTGTTATGATCTCTAGGATTAATGAGCCCATGGAGGTCATAGTCTTTGATGTGCAGGACCATACCCGGCGGACAGGTACCATAGGATCGGTACATATGGGGAGATGATTAGCTCGGACCTCCATGGGGATGAAGAGCCCATCATATGGTTGCTGGGATGGCAGAGGTAGGACAATTTCATGATGATCTCTTGCATGAAGAAGACAGAAGGACGCCCTCACCAGGACACTTTGGCAGAGATTTGACCTAGGGGGGAATCACCCCTTGCAGATGACATGATGGTTTTGATGGACAGGATGCCACCCAGGGAAGGCTAGATGTTTTCTGGAGGATGTGGCAGTGTGCTTGGACCATTTGGAACATGTGCCAGCCTGCAGGAGCCCTAGAAGGGCCAATGTTTTTCCTTCTGGATGTTGATGATGCCCAAAAAGGGCCAACGTTTCCCTCAGAGGGGCCTAACGTCCCCTTTTTTAGCTCTTACTTTGACATTTTAGCATTTAATGAGACAAATAATGTAATAATGTTAATTCATCCTTGTCGGCTATTTTTAATGACCTATTTTGTAAATTAGGGTCATTCGGATGATATATATTGAGGACGTTGAGCCTCATTTTGGAGAGAACATAACTCACTCTCTTGTGAGAGGATTATTTTTAGTCTTTTGTCTTGTTATTGTCTCTTGGAGTTCAGGCGCTACACTTGGAAGGATTATCTTTGGCATGCATATGGTGTTTTTATCATTGGAAGGTGTTACAACTAGGGTTTGATAAGTTCATCTTTGATTTGTAAGTGTTTTTCTCATACAAAACTTCTTGATTGAATGGTTGTAGTTTAAAATTCTTTCATGTATGGTTACATTGTTATTTTTATGCTTAATCATTGAAACCCTAGGGAGCAAGAACACAAGTCGGTCCTTGCTTTATGTCCCCATGATAAAGACTTGTTTAGCCATTTGATTAAGAAGAACCTAGCCTAGCCATTGCTACACTAGTTCTTCCTTTTCTTGAGTTAGTTTGAAACATAAATTGAAGAAATAAGACGTCCTAGGCCTAATTAATTTTACACCTAGGGTTTGACTCTTAGGGTTTGAAAATCCTTGGCCCCAAACAACACTTTCCATCTCTAGATTTATGTTTTATAGCTAGCCTTTTTTTCCAAAGAGTCTTAAGGAAAGAGGGAGGAGCATGAGGCCTAGCTTTAGCTACACCAGAATGAGCCTCCTCCCCTTAGGGTTTTGACTTGGTGGCCCTGCCATTGCAACACCATTAAGCCTAACTCTCCCGTCCTTAGGTTTAAATATTTCCAAGCGTTTAGCCACTCTCTTTGACTCCATTTACCCAAGGCACTAGTCTAAATTTGTAACATTGAGTCTTTTTTTGTCAAAACAATATTTCAAACACTCTTGAATTGAACCCTAACTAACCCTAGCGATTATACTAACCCTAAACCTAAGATGATGTCATGCCTATTTTGAACCTTTGTTTGTCTTGAAACGTTGTGGCATTCGTCATCCTTTGATAGAATATGAGGTATTGGTTATTTTCATTGGCCTAATTAGCAAGAACGTCCATCTCATAGTCTAGCAAGACTAACCTAGAATAAGCTTGACGTCACCCTCTAGTAAGCATAGTGACACAACAACATTATATATGTGAGCGTATTTGTGATATTTAATGCATTGTGACAATTAAAGGATTGATTTTATACATTGAATGCTCTATCATTTGTATTTATTAAGGAAGTAACATTATAAATCCTAGCTTTAATTCCAATCATTGACTTCGTCAATAATTACTTTTATTTATGCTCATATATTAAAGATAGTCATTAAGTATTAACCACTGTCTGCACATTTTAGTTTTATTTGTCTTGTCTCGCAAACAGGTGCCCTTTCAGTGGAATACCTTCTCTTTGACTATCTTCTTGGTATTAATTTGTGAAGGGAAATCCTATCTTAACTTTTGAGCCTTAAACCCTTGATCCTTTCCCCTCAAAACCCCAGGTTACTAGGGATGTATCCCTTAGGATTAGCCACCTTGAATAGAAAGAGCTCCCCATCGAGGTGACAATGGGTAGGGAAGCTCCTGTTATGCCAGTTTGACTCCTTCCTTTAAGCTCCTTGACCTATTCTACAAACTGTGCGATAACAGGAGGCATGGATAGGTAAAAAGGTAAACTATTCACTTCTGAAGACCTTGAATTGTGAAGTATTTGTCCATATTGATACATAAAATAGAGAAAATCTTGAATAAATATCCAAAAAGTGTAGCTTTATTCGATACAATGTTAATGATTTTGGTTATCTCTTATGAGATTATAAAAATCACAAAATCATCAGTATTAGAGATATCATATTCAATGAGAAGGTCATGTACAAAGATCAGTTGTAGAGAAAGAAACAAGAAAAAGAAAAACCAGATTACGCAATGCTTGATAAGATTAGTGAAAAAGAAACTCCAAAGATACCAAAAAATAAAAATGTACAAAAACATGAGCAACATGTACCTCAAAATACTACAAGTGTTGTTAGAAGATATAATAGGTTAATTATACCCTCTGAACGATACTCTCCTTCATTGTATTCATTATTATTGACTAATTCTGGTGAACCAAAAATCTATGAAGAGGAAATGTAGGTAGACACTAAAGAAAAGTGGGAGAAAGGCATGAAAGAGGAAATGGATTCCTTATCAAATAACCATACCTGGGACTTGGTTCAATTTCCTGTAGGAAAAAGAGAGTTTCAAAATAAATGGGTTTATAGGTTGAAGGAAGAAGGTGGAGGAAAAAAGAGGTATAGGGACAGACTTGTTTTTAATGTGTTTGCACAAAAGAAAGGTACATATTTTGATGAAATATTTTCTCCTATTGTTAAAATGACTTCGATTAGGAACATTTTAAATCTTGTGGTAGTAAGAGGTTTTCATCTTGAATAATTAGATGTAAAAATAACTTTTCTCACTGGGGATTTGGATGAAGAGATTTATATGCAACATCCACAGGGGTATGAGCTCAAAGGGAAGGAAAATTTCATATGCAATTTGAAGAAGAGATTGTACGGCCTATAAAGCAAGCTCCAAGGAAGTGGTATTTGACATTTGACAGGTCTATGACAGAACAAGGTTATAGTAGATTTCATTTTGATCATTGTGTTTATTTTAAGAGGATAGAAAATGGAAGATATATTATTTTTCTATTGTATGTAGATGAAATGATTGTTGCATGGTCTAACAAGAAAGATATAAATGTGCTCAAGAATAAATTATCTAATTAATTTTTTATGAAGGATTTTGGTTCTGTAAAAAAAATCCTTGGTATGAGAATAGAAAGAGACAGGAAAAATCACAAATTGGCATTGTCTCAGGGTGAGTACATAGAGAAGGTGTTGAAGAGGTTTAAAATGCAGAATGAAAAACCAGTTAGTACACCTTTTGCCAGCCATTTCAACTTAACCAAGGAAATGTGTCCCAAGCCATAGGATTAGATAAAATACATGGCCATGGTCCCTTATTCATCAATTGTTGGTAGCTTGATGTATGTGATGGCATGCACAAGACTAGATATTGCACATGTAGCATGACTTGTGAGTAGGTATCTGAATGTTGGGCGTAGGCATATTCTTGGGAGAAAGATATTTTTTGGGAAGATGCCCAATTTTGGAAAGAAAAACCTGCTTTTGTACCTCTCGCAACAAGTGGTATGAAAGAAGCATGTAGAAAAAGAAGGAAAAGAAACATGTAGAAGGAAAATCAATGCGAGGAGCATGAAAAAACGTTGAAACGTGACAGGGTTAGGGTTTTCGACAAAGATTGTAACAACTATAATCCTATAGAGTAGTATAAATAAGGACCTAGGAAGTCTAGGTTGGGTGTGTTCAGTTGATTATTGAGATTTAGTTGGTTGGGAAGCAATTGATTGTAATAGGTTTCATGGTAGAGTGAGATAAGCTAGGTTTTGAGGGTTAGGTCACGGGCTAATGAGACTTCTGTGATCCAGTTAGCCACCCTAAGGGTACTTACCCTGATTTTGATTGTAATATCGAATATGTATTGCACACAGTGCAATATTTTCCAGCAGAATAAATAAAAGAGCAGAGAAGCCAGATATTTGTGGGCATATCCCTAGGAGTGGGTGAACCACAATAAACCTTGTTTTCTATGTGATTTTTAATGAATTCTTTACTTTTATGTTAATCATTATCTCAAGAATGAAAGGTTAAAGTAGTTATATCATCATGCATGCATAGGTTTAAAGATGAACGAATCATATAATTAGATGAATGATTAACAAATATAATGCATAAGGAAGAGAATCCAACGACAATCCCCACACATTCTTAGAATGAAAACACATGAGTATTATAGTCCCCCATAAAATATATATTGGGTGAGACTATGCTATGCACCCTGTGTGTAGCATTTCCTTTTGGTTTACTAGGAGGGATGATAGTTTTGAGGGTTTTCTTGTACACCTACTTGAGATCAGAACCTAGGTCAGCCAAAGAGGTAACCAACAAATGGTTTCATTTCCGGCTGGAACTGCACAAGATTGAGTGGACGAGAGCCATGCAAGAAAAGTGCAAAAGGTGAAAGTATATAAGGGAATTTTCAGGCCATGGATTCCAATGAATACAAATAATGAAATATGGTGGAGAACAAAGGAACTCGAGTTTGTGCAGAAGGAAAACATAAACCTTAATTTAACACTGGACAAATATCTTAACAAATATGTATTTAGTGACTTGCATGAGATATTTTTTTGTGATTTCCCACATTTGTTGCAGGAGTGGTTATTGAGGTTAAAGGAAAACCACCCTACGAATCAGATCAAACAGTTGGAGTGGAATCCTATGGAGATCGCGTAGTTACAACAAGTTAATAAAAAATGCATGCTCGCAGTAGATTTTTTTTTACAAGGTATTGTTGCAAGGTTTATCACTGTATTTGCAGTAGATACTGTGAAGTGCTACTCTAAGGAAGAGAATTATTTTATAAAGAGGCGAATAGTTAGGTACATCATATCATTGTATACTTCAATCAATATTTTATTTTATGACAACGGTGTGATGACCATGGAATCAGACAACCAAACTTCCCTATGTGCATAGGGGAAGTGGGGGAAGCACTGACAGGAGGTTGATATAGGGGAAAGGAGATGGATAAGGGAAATTATAAGGAGTCCATGGAACCAATCATGATGGAAGAGGATTGGATAAATCAGATAATGGCAAAGGCTAGAAAGACAGACATTAGAATACCTTACCATTATAAAATGAATAACAAGAAGAGAGCCATATTCGATAGAGAGGGCATAGGGAGTGATGAATAAGAGGTAGAGGATCTCTGGGATGTGGAGAAGATTGAAGAAATCCTATGTGAAACATATGAAAGGAAAAAAAGATGTACACGACCAGGAACAGAAGAAAGAACTCCAATTCATCTCACCATCAATGTCGAATCTACAACCCCATGTGAGAGTAATACAACAGAAATAACACTAGCATTTAGACAACCAAATTTTAATGGATGAAGAGATAGGAGATAGGGATCCAATTGAGGAAAATCAATTGGGGGAGCAATTTTAGGAAGTAACAATCAACAATCTACATCGCACGGAGGAAGTAGTTCAACACAACTCAAAATGGTAGGACATGATCCCACGATTAGATTACCATAATTTCAGGGAGAGGCATTAGAGGACCTTGAAAAAGATTTAGTCATCTGTGAAAATATTTGGGAAGAAAAGAAAATCACAAATGAGGATACAAATCTCGTGTGGTTATCTATCACACTATGATATTTTGCGTTGGACTAGTAAATTAGCCTATATGTAAAGAGTCTATAGGGAGTACCAAATACTATCGTAGACATGGAAAAAAATTGGTGAATGAATTTTCGAGGCCAAGCTTAGAAGACCAGTACATGAATGAAATGATTGAAATCAGGAAGAAACTAGGTGAGTCTATTTGGGAGATGGACCAAAGGTTCAAATGTTGGAAAGGTAAGTTGAAATATGAAATTACTGACATGCAACATAGGCACTTATTTGTGAACTCATTGTTACCACACATGAAGTACCGTTTGATACAACAAAAGTTCCCAACTTAGGAAGAGGCTCTGCACATAGCCCTCTAGCAGGAAGAGAACTAGTATTAGTAAACAGATCCAAAAATAGAGGATCTAAAGGAGGATTTGAATATTCTCACATTTCAACTTAACCAGAATAATGGAACAAATGAAAGAGAAGTTGTTTGGTGTACGCTATGCAAGACAAAAGGACACCATAATAATGAATGTCCAAATTTTTCATAGTACTTGGTAATAGGGGTGTTGAACCCCTTTCCAATAGGAGGAGCATGGTGCGATATTTATAATATGCATCGGCATGATTCATATCATTGTCTAATGATGCAGAAGTATAAGATAGTACAAAAAATTTCATATTGCATTTTTTTCAAATCAGTGGGACATGATGATAAGGATTATAGAACACTGAAACTAATGAGAGAAAGAATTTTAGACACTTACAAGATGCAATAAGAAATGGTGACATGACAAGATGGAACTTAGTTCATCCAAGTGAGACCACCATACAAAAATGTCCAACCATAGTACAACAATTCACAACCACTGTATAATCCCACGTTGTATACCTAGGTACCCCAATACAATGCACCACGAGGAGATTGAGGTGGAGGACGAGATAGAGGAGGATTTGGATGAGGAAGAGGACTAATAGTGTATCAAAAATAAAAACAACCAGAACATTATGTAAGGGATTTTCCACTTCCACCGATAAAATGTATGTACTTTCATGCAGCAGACCATGACACAAAAGACTGCCCAACATTCTTTAGAAAGATCCAGTAAAAAAGGAACCAAAATAACCAGAATGTCGAGTGGATTTATATAGAATGTATGTATTATGGGAGAAACATCAATATAGTCACTCGAGGAGGAGCCATTATAGCATTTGATGCAGTATAAAAAGATCCATCTCAACACCAATGGGTGAAGAAGAAGAATGAGCCACAAAAGGAAAAATTGAAGAAGACCAAACACAAGCTTCTCAAGAAGAATATTGCATATACATCAATTATGAAGCAAACTCAAGGCCCACCAATGTCTGATATGCCAACTTTGATGGACAATACAAGTAAAGGACAAAATTTAGAGAAAGTAAGTACCATAAAGGCTTTTCTACAATCCCGTGGTAAGTTATTCAATGATCCATCATCTGTTAAGGTCTTACAAAATATGCTAGAAAGATGAAACACAGATGTAGAAGGGAAGTTAGAGTATAAACATTCAATTATCTCCATACAAGAAAAAGGACAAGTAGATATTTCAAGCTAAACACCAACATTGGGGATTTCAACATGGGAGATATTATACTAGATTTAGGCTTTGAAGTAAATGTCTTTCCTAAAAGGAAACGGTAGTGTATGGGAGAACCAACATTAGGCTATTCACCTATCTAGTTGAAAGTAGAAAATCAACATAGATTGTTACCAATTGGAAGGCTTAAAGCTGTGAAAATAGATTTGGATGGAGTGCATGTTATGGAAAATTTTGAAGTGATAGATATAGTGGATGGCACAACACCTACCTAGCATTACTTGGATTGAATTGAGAATTTGATAACTAGGATATAATCAACCCGAAGACAATGAAAATGACTTTTGAATGAAGTTAATATAGAGTCATTGCACCATTATAACTTTCAAAAAGAGAAAGGTTTGTAGAAGTGACTTGTTTTGATCTGGACGAAATACATTAGTTGTACAAAACCACTGTTTCAGAAGAAGATTATGTCAACCAAACTGTAGATGGGGTACTTAGTTGGAGAATTATTACATCCTGTGCTTCAGAATTAGACACAGGTTTGGAGAATTGGCAACATCGATTACATGAAGTCTCCACAAGGAGGTGCGCAATAATAGATTGTGTAGTAAGGTGGCCTAGTACAAAAATAAGAGAACCTCCTAGTTTTCATGGGTAGAACAACTTAGAGCAATTCTTGACAAAATATGAAGAGTGTTGACACTTAAAAATTCAACTATGAATGTTATTCTCTCAAATTATTGCCAAGATTTATTATTTATTTATATTGATCATAAAATAGAAGGTGGGACCCCCTTCCATAGTTATGGAACTATGGTGGATAAGAAGTGCTTATATTTTGTTGGATTTTGTGATGGTATAAACACAGTCTTCTACAGTTCATGTTTTTGATATCATGGTTTAAAATTTTATGGTGATATGTATTGGTTGGATGATTAAAACATGACACTAAATGGCTTTGATGATCTCTCATAGAATATAATAATGCTTCCCTTTTGGATAAAAGAATTATACTCAGGTTCAAACATTGTATATTGTTATGACAAGAGTTTGGGAACTCTTGACCCTTATTACTATGGTTATGCGAACTGTTTGAGTTTCATATTGATTTGTGTTCCTAGCAGGTTGACATTTGAAGAAGTTTGATATTACTAGGGGGTGGCACACCTTGCAAAAATGAAATGGAAATTTTGGGTTCTAGTTGATTAATGGTTGGATTTTAGTTCTATGGTGAGTGGGCTTGGCTCGTACTAACCATTCAATGAATATTGGAAGGCAAAAATGATGTCCATGTACTGCATGCCACTCAAACTCCCCTCGAGCCCATCACCCTAGTCATTATTGCATTGTTTTGGCTCTGGTAGTTGTTTTTACTTTGGCTTGCTTGTTCGTGAAGGATATATATGTTAATTTTTAAGCCATTATTATAGTTCTTTGCATTTAATTAGATAACAATAGCATAATCCAAGATCACTGAGAAATACAAAATCATGAAAGACACAACATTTATGCTTGGAAACCCTTTAGGGGAAGAAAACCCAACAAAACTTCCTTAATATAGATAGCCAATACAATGCCAAGAGATCTCTTAAACTAATGCAGAAGATCCTCTCCCAGATATGAACCACTCTCTCACTCCTTCTTATCTAATAGAAGATCTGAAACTTATCTCAAAATGAGCAAGTGAGTTGTGTGTCTAAGTGAGGCACTAGCCTCCTTATTTATATTAGACTGACACATGTGAAGTGTCTCTTCACTAGAAGGGTCGACTTTTCCAACTGGGTGGTTATAGGCACCTTAATTACATTCTAGGGCCTCTTTAATATATGTTGGGGCCGACTTCTTATTCTGCCTATTATAATTATCATTTGACCAATCCACAAAAGGGTATTTGGTCCTATAACAATAGTCGACATGATCGATCCACAATGGGGATTGATCCAATGAATAATATATCAAATAATAATAAGAATACTCTTTGCAATTACATTATTTCAACACTACCACTTAATAATAAGGGTGTTCTTCAACAACATCATGCAAGAGAGAGAGGACAACATCATCAAAAAAATCATGTGAGAGAGAGAGGACAACATCATCAACAACATCAAGTGGCTGAGAGGGCAGCATCATCAATATCATCTTGGAACATTGACTGGCATATCTATAAATCATAAGAAGTTTTCTTCATTGGCAACATCATCATTCTCAAAGGAATGCCATCATCATCTGCATCAATATGTATTAGTATAAAAACCGATACATCATCATCATCACAGCACAAGGCTGGCTCATCATAATACAAGATTGGCCTTATGTCACAATTGTCAAGATGGAAGCTCAGTACTTGTCTCATCTCAATGTCTTGCTTTACGTCATAGAACTCAAGCTGGAAGCAATATAATAGACTAGCTTTACGTCATAGCTATCAAGCTGGAAGCATAGTACTAGTCTCATCGCATCGTCTTTATTTACATCACAACACTCAAGATGGAAGCAAGATTCTCATCCTACTTTACGTCACAACCATCAAGTCGGAAGAAGGATACTAGAATAGCTTTACATCAAAACTATCTAGCTAGAAGCTTAGTGCTAGTATCATCATATCATCTTGATTTACATCACAACCATTAGGTCATAAGCAAGGTACACATCTTTCTTTATGTAATAACCATCAGGTCAAAAGAAGGGAACTAGACTTGCTTTACATTGCAGCTATACAACCGGAAGCATAGTACTAGTCACACATCATCTTGCTTTACATCACAACCATTAGGTCGGAAGCAAGGTGCTCGTGCTACTTTACATCTCAACCATCAGGTTGGAAGAAGGATACTAGACTGGATTTACGTCACAACTATCCAGCTGGAAGCACAATACTAGTCATATCACATCATATTTCTTTGCATCACAACCATCTAGTTGGAAGCAAGACATGTCTCATCACAAAATCTACTCCCCCTTTCGAGGAGGGTCCTTGAGGAATATACCAAGATTATCTCAAAAGTACTCAAACTTTATGCGAGATAGTGTCTTGGTCAACACATCAGCAACCTGTTCATCTGTGCTAATGTACTGAAGATTTAAGGATCATGTCTGCACCATGTCACAGATGTAATGATAACGGATCTCTATGTGCTTCGACCTTTCATGGAATACAAGATTCTATGTCATCTTTATGTAGCTCTGGTTGTCACATAGAATCAAGGTTTGTCTCATCTCTAAGTCAAATAGGTCGGTCAACAACTTTGGAAGCCATATAGCTTCGCAGCTGGCAGAACATGCAACAATGTATTCTACTTCCACTGTGCTAAGAGAAATACTAGATTTCTTCCTACTCTGCCACGAGATCATAGATGATCCCAAACTGAAATAACATCCTGTAGTGCTTTTCCTGTCAGAAACACTTCTTGCCCAATCTGCATCAGTATATCCTCTCAATGTGAAATCGTGATCTCCATCATAGCTGAGACCATAATCTATTGTACCTTTAAGGTACCTCATCGCATGTTTTTCAGCCACTAGGTGAACACGTCTGGGTTCTACCATAAACTGACTCAAGGTGTTCATAGAAAAACAAATGTTTGGTCTGGTGTTCATTAGGTACATCAGCGATACAATAATCTATCTGTACAGTGTGGCATCAATCAATTCTGACGAAGTATCAACCAATAGCTTCAGCTTCACTTCCATGGGTGTATTCACGGGCTTACATTCCAACATGTCAAATCTCTTCAAGATTTTGACTGTGTAATTCCCTTATTTAAGGAAGATCCTCTCAGGACTTTTCCATACCTCAAGACCTAGGAAATAATTCATTAACCCAATTTCTTTCATTTCAAATTCCAAGGAAATTCTCTTTTTACATTTCATGATGAGATTTTCTTCTCCAGTTAAGAATAAGTCATCCACATATAGAAGTAAGATTACTATCTCATTGTTCATGATTTTGAAGTAGAGGTTAGAGTCTTCTTTACTCTTGGTAAAGCCTAAGCTCGTCAAGAAACTGTCTATATGGCCATACCAAGCTCTA
>SNQJ01S0056045.1:44121-57770 GCA_010110895.2 Picea sitchensis
TTAAAAAAAATTAAAAACAATTCATATATTGTAGAAATTCATATATATTTACAATAGGTAAAGATTAAGAAATCTTTACATAGACATTTCAATATGATATAGCTTGCATGGAGCGGAAACACATTTCATATCTAATATATATCAATTCCGAAGCTATAAAAATCAAAGTTAAGAGGCTATTGATAACACTGAATATTGTAAGGTTTCATCTTTTAAGGTTATGAGGATTTAAAAGAAATTTCTGTCAAAACTTTTAAGGCTCTTTTAAGGTTATGAGAATTTAAAAGAAATTTCTGTCAAAACTTTTAAGGCTCTGAGGATTTAAAAGAAATTTCTGTAAGCATGCAGGAGATAATATTCATGAAAATCAATTCAATAAGATATAGTAAAAAGTAAGATTGACAATTTCTACTTTTCTAAAAATAAGTTAAGCCATTGCCAAAAAAATTATCTACTCACTGAATGGACAGAAATGTTAATTACATTTAAATCCACTATTTTTCTATGACATTTAAATTCACTTTTTTTTCTTTCCAGGGACCTGTTATTTAGTTAAGCTATTTATTACAGTATAATATTTGTAATAATGGGCAGCTTTATAATTTGTAATTTAGTGAAATAAAGAATATTGATATATGGGGAAAAATACACATACAAATTTTTAAAATTTGAAATCTTTTAGTTAGGGGTTGTTTATTTGTTTTACATTTTGGGTTTTTAGTTGTAATTTGATAATATAAATTTGTAGGAAATCATAATTTTTTCTTTAAATTATATTTATAAATGTTCAAAAATATTTGAAGTATTTAGATTATACAAAATTAATCACTCAAATCTATAAATTCAATAAATTTTGAAAAAATATAAAACTAAATAGAAAATATGAAAAAAAAAAAAATTAAAAAAAAATTACAATAAAGATTTTTGTTGCAATTATGTATTTACTGATTTTTGTTGCAATTATGTATTTACTATTTGAAATTGAATTTATTTACTAAATTGCAAATAGTCTAATGTTCACATAATTAGGATTGTGAATGCAATGAACTGTCCGTATAACCCCGTTTTTCTTAACGCATAGTGGGTGGAGCTAGTGGAGGCTGCTGTAAAAAATAAAGTAAAAATACATGGGATGTGGGTCAGTTAACTAATCAGATAATGCATGTGGAGTTAGACTAATAAAATAACCCTAAATTCCGTCAGAAGAGATGGGGTGAAGGTGTTCAAGAAGCAGATTAAACTAACTAGAGTCAGTAGAGATGGACTTGTTAAGTTGTTCAAGAAGCAGATAAAACTAACTACCAAGAAATCAATGAAAAATTAGTCACATAAAAAAGATAATATAACATAAAGATAATAAAATTAGAGTAAGGGCTAAAAAGAAGGATTCAGGTTAAACTAATCAGAAAGATAACATAAGAGATTAATCAGAAAGATAACATAAAATATTAAACTTACTGAAAAGGTGGATTAAACCACTTGTTAATGAAATATTACATGTATATGGCCAGAGCATCGAGGCTAACCTACTTGTTAATGTATATTACATGTATAGGTTAACCTACTTGTATATGTACATGAAATATTAACCTACTTGTATATGTACATGAAATATTACATTAAACCACTTGTTAATGTATATGGCATCGAGGTTAACCTATTGAGAGAAGGAAAGAGAAATCAGAGCTATACATACCTTTAGTTCGGATTCTTTTGGAGAAAGGGTTTAGAAGAGCTTGAATTCTATTGAAGGCGCGTCTTCTGATGTTAAGCTCTTCCAACTAATGACTATTTGCATGAGGATAAAACAGAGCCGAACCTGAAATATTTGCAATTAAAATGACGGATCGAAAGGAATGTTGTACATGAGATGGAATAAACAGGAAGAGATTAAGATTCTTGAATGAAGAGAAGGAAATAATAATGATAAAATATACCATTGAGATGTCAATGATCATCCGCTCCAATTTCAGCCTCTTCCTCTATCACACAGACACGACTCAGAGGCATACGAGAGACATCATTGAGGAGGAAAATATTGAACGACCGTCCGTTAGAGCTTATCATGCTTTTTCACTTTTGAATTTCACAAATTCCCAAATGTTTACGTTTGAAGCATGAAGAGGTTGTTATCAGTTTTTTCAGTTTCGATTTCAAATAAAACAAGGCACGTTAAAGGTTGTTATCATGCTTTTTCAGTTTTGATTTCAAATATTTAGATAGTTTCCCTCATTCCGTTATTCCGTTAGAGCTTATGATGTTTTTTCTCTTTTGATTTTTACAAATTCCCAAATGTTCACTTTATCCGTGCATTTGCCTTTGAAGCATGGTTCTTTAGAGGTTGCTATCGTGCCTTTTTCAATTTCGATTTCAAATAGGTTCCTGCCTGTCTGCATCCATTTGAAGTGTTTTGTCAGTTTTGATTTCGAATTAAACATATGTTTTTAAATTTTGAATTAAATAAAGTTTTTTATTTTATTTTATATATTTTTTTTTCTTTTGCGAAATAAAGATATGATATAACATTATTTCTTTTTATAATTTTGACTTTGAGTATATGAAATTGAATAATGTAGGGATTTTAGCTATTATTAAGAGAGAAAACTTTCACCTATTTAAGATTGGTATTGATTTATGTTTAATTTTAATTTACATATTTTTTTATTTGTATTTGTTTTTTCTTGAAGTTGTAGTGATTTAGATCTTCATGTTCGTATTGTTGACAAAATATTATTACATTAATAACATTTAGATTTTGCATCTAGAGTTTGGTTTATAGATGACGGTGAACTATTAATCTGATAGTTGAGTCATTCTCCCTTAGTCTAGGTTTTGGTCTTCTATATTACACATCACCTTTATCATTGTAGATTTTCTCATATATCAACAATTATATAAAATATGTCTATTGTGTTTGCTTCAAGATATTTATGGTATAATCTCTTGACCAATATGAAAGCAATGAAATAAGTATTTAAAGCTTTTTCTTAAACTATATAGTAGTATTCTAAATTCTTTTTTATGAGAGTGCCCTTTATTTGCCAATTAGAAGTCATGTAGTTGCATATTTAGAAATTCTATGGCCCTGCTAATGTTCTCAAATGATTATTTAATGTGTCATGACCTACACTCTTTCTTTTGGAATCACCACGGCTAGGGTAGATCATGTGAGATCATTCTTAGTTCCCCTTAATATGAAAATTGATTAACACATCCAATATGTGCATATTTTAGAATTTAAGAAACCTCACTAGCAATTTCAATTTGTGTTTGTGTCCTACTTTTAATAATACTATTGCCAAAAGGGACTACATAATTCCTCTTTCACTATTCACTATAGGATGCAACATAGCCATTCCTCCTTTAGGTTTCTTTGGAATTATTGAAATGAGAAATAGGGAACCTAAGGTAAATCTTGTCACTCCTTTTGATTCCAAATATTTCCTCAAGTAATTTTCTATAGGAAGCTAGTAGAGATGGTTTTTTATTTAGCATCTTGAATATGATTTTGATCCTAAATGATGGTTTTTTATATTTGGATTTAGGTTCATCTTCGAAATATTCCCCTTTTTATATGATTCAGAGGTCGTTTAACATATAGGGAATGATGTTGTGTGTTGGGTATAGACATGGTAGTTATGAAAAGGAGTGTAATCCTCCCCACCTAGGTTTAATTCCAGCAATTAACATATTGAAGTTTTAATGAGTATATTGTTGTAATGGCTTTGAGCCTTATGTTGACAAAGCCTCAATATTTTATAGAAGAACTTTGTGAATTTGTTTTGGACAATTTTGTGGGATATGGATTTCTTAGAATCACAACTCTTTTATTGTTAGAGATATGCCCTCTATTTCTAAAACTTTCATCCCTTTTATGCCCTTTCCTTCAAAATTCAATTTTTCATTGTAGCATGCTCAATTTTTGAATTCTCTGAGGAATTTTAAACATCATTACAAAGAGAATACTAGGATCATGTTGAATCTATGACATGTTGATGCTACTGAAAAAGAAATATATATCTTGATTGTTTATAAATAAACAATAATCCAAGCTTCTCTGGTAAAGGAAAAGAAACAAAGTGATTAGCTAGTGGTTTCCACATTACTAAGGGGAAAAAAATTAAATATAGGAGATTCCACTTCAATGTTTACTCTAGAGTCACTTGATTGGAAGTTAATTCACAATGTCACTAAAAATGCTTTTGAGGTCGCATGAAGGCAAAGATTATGAATTGATGCTTCAAATCAGATTCACTCAAGTAAAAACAATGTTTACAAATTGTGATTAAGGAGGTATAGTTGAGTTGATTGATAGGGTCTAGTTGTAATTTTAATTTTACATTTTGAGTTATATACTAGAAACGTGGTCTAAAAATTTGGAAAAATAGACAAGTTTTTTAATGTAAGAAGTGTTCAATTTTTAGTGAAAATGTTCAAGTATCAGAATTGGAACCACTCATATGATTGTAAAGATCTCTAGCTAGTTAATATATATTGATGACAATTGTGTTTTCTTTCCCAAGTCTTTATTTGTGTTAATCTTAACTTGGATGCAAATTGTGATGTTTGTAATGTATATTTCCTTCTTCTTTCAACTATTGGTCTAGTTCATATTTTTGTTGTTATGGAACCTATTAGAAAACTATTGTTGTAGTAAAAAGGTCAACTATTTGGAAACTTCTTGGATGATTTGTATGCAGATATTTGTCTAGGTCTTAAAATATCTTTTAAAGTCTTAATTCTCACACAAAAGGTAATTCATTGAATTTCTTGTTGTTGTTTCCTTTATTTATCTTTCCATATCCATAACTCTTCATCAATGTTCATACCATTAGCTAAGGATAACCTACATTCCTATTATTTGGCTAGTCCAAGCATATTGTCATCTTTGAAAACCTATCATTTAGCTGACCAACAAAAACAACTTATAAAAAAAAAAACAACCATTCCAAATTTGAGGTGGCCTAGCTCTACCCTTTAGCAGTGAGGTGGAGACTTTGGGACCAACAACTTTTGGTTCCATTGTTGGGGAATTGAGTGAAGAATAAATATCTCCCTTGGAGAATGACAAGAATCAGATATGGTTTTCTATGGTGAATAAAATCTAGACACACATATTGACTACGACCTTTCACCTAGTGACGCCATAATCAAAAGACTCCATTGGAGGAGGAGCCTAACCAATAGAAAATGAAAAGGTGGAATGGAAAGACCAAGTAGCAAGACATTGTTTTTTCAAAGAGATCATACTTTTATTCATCAACTCATTCCTTCCTTTTCCTTTACGTGTGAAAATAATTATCTCATGCCTTGTTCACTTAGATAATTATAATTCAGCAGTGGTAAATCCATCGTTGAGAAGAGAATATATACCCTCTTGCATTATTGATCATAATCTCATTCCTTCATTTGAACCAACTAGCCAGGTCCATATCTCAAATCCTCCTAAAGTTGACCCATCTTGTAAATCTGTGAATAACAAATATGATTTATTACCTCCTCAATTCATTACTGCTCTATTTTGTGGCCAACTCACATATGTTCAATTCAATATCATAGAAGGATATAAACCTTTGAAACTTCCTTGTGTCCTCCATGACTACCCTCCCAATTTTTTAGATTACCTTCCCATGTTCAATGGAGAAGATCTTGTGATAGTCGAGAAACACATGGTTTCTTTTGAACGATTCACTAATCTTTTACAAATCATCTATTGTTATGTTTTCATGAGATCATTTTATCAATCCTTGTATGGAGAACCTAGGATATGGATTAGAAGCTTAAAGATCAATTCAATAGAATCGTGGACTGATTTTCGTGCTGCATTTTTGAAATATTGGGGTGAAAAAAAATATTTTGATCAGCACTTGATTGAATTATATTCTTTAAAGAGGAAGGGGGATGAAGTTATTACGATGTTCAATAGGAGGTTTCACAATTTTTATTGCAAAATCCCTAAGGATATTCAACCTTCTGAAACTGTTGCCATGTTGTATTATATAAAAGCTCAACACCCTGATCTTGTTTTTTATATCAGAGAAAGGATATCGTCATCACTAGGCGAGTTATTTGTTGATTCCAGGGAGATTGAGGAGAAGTTTTGGGCATGTGACAGACTTTGATATCAAGAGTAGGAGGATGAGTATGAACATCAAATATCAGATTTGGGTTTATATTCTTTTCAGTATTGTGATCCATTATTCTCAAATTTTAATTTTCCTCTAGATCTTAAAACTACTGAATCATATATTTATATTATCCAATCTTTAGGGAAATTATATCATCAAGATGATTCTTTGTGTTCAATTAAAAAAAAATCTATTTATCCATAAAGGGATGATTATGCTTTAAATTTTCTTAGAGATTTTCAAGAAGCCGATTTTGCAAAAGGTAATGATCGATTCGTGGAAGAAGAAGCTTCTATTCCAAAACACCTTGATTCTCATATAATTGATAAGAAATCTTTGTTTTCTTATGATTATATAATTGATGAGTGTCAACAATTTCTAGGACACCTTACTGCTCCTAATTGTTATGATGTATTTAGTATTTATGAGATGTTTTTAGTTGAGAAAAAGGATAAAAGTGTTGTTATGTTGGTATATTTAACATAGAAACAATTTGACCAATAGTTTCATGAGGACATCAGATCCATTGTCCATGAAGAATCAAATACTGCTTATGGTAGTTGTGGCTCCAAATTACAACCCGGTTTCAAGAAGAAAAGTTTTCTATCAACATGGAGTAGACATAATAGAAACAAATTTGTATATGATTGTTATAAAACAGAAATTGAAAGGGGCATTAACACTTTTTATCAATAGCATATTTCAATTCAATACCTAAAGATCCATGGAGATAGTTTGAAACCTTTTCCTATTTCACTTTTATATTTGTAGAAGAAATATGTTTGCATAAAAAATGGATCTGTGAAATCTGAGGATATTCCAAGACATCTCATCTATTTTTCATAAAAAAAAATGATAGTGGTTCGATAATTTTATGATCCAATAGCTGATTGCTTGGATTTAGTTTTTTCAAAGCTACCAAATTTTACAAATTTCACTTTGACATCCATTTATAGCTATGAGTATAGATTGAATATGAAACTTATGTTGCACATGTTTTTTTGTTTCCACGTTTTCATAAAATAAGGCATTTCAATCAACAAATTTCTTGAATGGTTACTATAGAAATATGTGTATACCTAAGTAGAAAGTATCAACAAATTATAATAGGAGAAAAAGATCACTTTTCTGAGCATTTGGTTTGTAGTAGTTTTCTGTGAATGAAAGACTCCATATCCCAATAAAGTCTCCGGGGTATAGCTGTAGATCTAAGTTTCAGTTGAAATAAGACATGTAAAAGGATTGGTAAATAGAGTGAAAGTAGTTGATGACAAGGGGATAGAAATTAAGAAGTAAGGCACCTAGTATATTATTCTTATCACCTCACAAGGAAGTGTTATCCCCGATTGTTTCCAATGTTGCAACTTACTTCTAAACCTCTAATATTTCCCTCCTTTATCCTATACATCCGTATAGTATGATTTTTTTCTCAGTCTCTTCTCCATGGTTTAATGAGTCAGTGTGAATTGTTCTTACCCTTCTATTGAATTTGCACCATTTTCTTTCTTTCTTGGAAGGTTATTGCATGTTCTGGTTTGGGTCAATAACATAGGTCATCTTGATTTATCATTATTGATCTTATAGAAGGTTTACTGAGCCTTTTTAGTGCAGAAAAACATTGATTGCAAGAACATGCATGTTCTTGCAAACAATTTTAAAGAGCGTTGTTTTAATTATTTAAATGTTCAAAAATATTTTTAAATATTTGAAATTGCTTGGTTCGAGCTTTCATGCTCATGTGCACTCAAGTTCATGAAACCTTTCCTTCGGATTCATCATTTCACAGTTCGTGTTAATAATGTCCAAGTTTCACTTTCAGTTCTCCAAAGCTTTACAGGGAATTAAAATTACAGGTGGTAAATTACATCAAAATAAAATTCATGTTCAGTTCATTTCTTGAAGAGGAGGTGATCCACACAAAATCGTGTCTCCCTGACTGATGACAACTTAAAATAATAGAGCCATAGGGGTTCAAGTTGTTTGAACTTGTCCCAAAAATCAAAGATGTATCTGTCAAGACAAAATACCCTACAGATTCAGGTTTACAACAAAATACAGGGGACCTTGTCCCAGATCCCAAGCAAGACTCTGATGGAATTTCCACTAATACAGGGTTACCCTCCTAGAAAATTTCTGATGAAACCAAACTACATATCAACGCCAACATATCAAAAATGCATGGGTATATAAAGGAATCACATGGAAAAGGGTCTGAAGTAATGCACAGGTATGAAATAAAGTCCAAAAAAAGAAAAATGCTAGTTGATTATAATAAATATTCTATCGATGATGAGAAGGGGTTAAAAGAGAGAGGTAAGAAGGTGGTTTTAATTAAACCAAATGTGGAGGCTGATGAAGGTATAAATTATAGCCACCAGGTGAAAGAATTAAAAAAACAAATTCAGACTTTGCAACAACATAATCAAGGGTTGGAGAAGCAACATTCTAAGTCATAGAAAAATACCAGGAGATAAAGCATGAAGGAAAGGTACAGGTATTAATCAAACCAAATATATGAAACAAAAAAAAAATAGGATCTCCAAATGGAGCAAACTTATTACAAAGGAATTACCAAAAGTTGTAGAAGAAAAATCAAAAGGCGCTACCCAAATTTTCTGAAAATGCTCTATATTTTCTTATTTTTGTCATTGTCTTTTGGTGTGCCTTCTAAACAACTTGAAGTGAATTTATGAAAAATGAAAGATGTTTTTTTTGAGAAACAAACCATGCAAAAAAAAATATATTATATTTTACATAGGTATCACGTTATTGGAGAATCGAAGAGACATTTCAAGCCATTTTCCAAAAAATCACCAAATGTTCATTTCCCTGTTTTTGTCATTGTCTTTGGGTAGTCCTTACGAACATATGGAAATTCATTTTTGAAAACTGGAAGAGATTTTTTTTGGGAATGGGCCCATGCACAAAAACCTCTCTCACATTGTACACATGTATCATGGTATCAAAGAATCCAAGAGGTATTTGAGGTCATTTTTGCTAGAAATTCACCAAATTAAAGGTGAGTTTTATCTATCTATGTTCTAGTTCAGTTTCCATCCGGACTTCACATGGGTATCCATATGGAGTAGAAATCCAACAAAAACTTGGGAAGGCTCCTTTCTATGACTTTACTCCAACTATCAACATGATCTCTTCTTGCACTAATAGAATTTTTTTTTGAGTCTAGTTAGAGGCACTATTACCACTTGTAATAACCTGTTGTCTTTTGATAATAAAAAAATTCTTTTGAGTCCGAATTAAGGATAATATTATGAATTCATTCTTCAAATAAGATTCACTCAAGTCAAAAAAATGTTTCAAAATTGTGATTGAGCGATATTTGAGATGATTAATAGGGTCTAGTTGTAATGTGAAGTTTAAATTTTGAGTTAGATCCTAGAAAGGTAGTCAAACCTTTTGGAAAAAGGAAAAAGAGATCAATTTTTGAATGTCAGAAGTGTTCAGTTTTTAGGGAAAAGATTCAATTATTAGAATTCGTTGGACCTACTCATATGATTGTAAATCTCTCTACCTGGTGAACATATATTGATCTGACAATTGTGTTTTCTTGCTCAAGTCTTGATTTGTTTTAATCTTATCTTAGATGAAAATTGTGATGTGTGCAATGCACATTTCCTTCTTCTTTCACATATTTTTATAATTAATCTTTTGGTTGTTATGAAACCTATTAAACATCTATTTTTGTAGTAAAAAGGTCAATTATTTGGAAACTTGTTGGATGATTTATATCCTAATATTTTTCCATGTCTTAAAATATCATTTTAAGTCTTAATTCTCACACAGGTAATTCATTGCATTTGTTGTTGTTGTTTCCTTTCTCTATCTTTACATATCCCCAACTATTCATTAAAGTTCATACCATTAGCTAAGGAGAACCTAAATTCATATATTTTGGCTAATCCAACCATATTTTCATCTTTGAAAACCTATCATTTATCTAACCAACAAAACCAACTTATAAGAAATAAAAACCAACTAGTCCAAATTTGAGTTGTCCTAGCTCTTCCCTTTAGCAGTCAAGTGCATAATTTAGGACCAATAGGAGGCACGGATAGGTAAAAAGGTAAACTATTCATTCATGAAGGCCTTGAATTGTGAAGCATTTGTCCATATTCATACATAAAATAGAACAAAGCTTGAATAAAAATCCAAAAAGTGTAGCTTTATTGGATACATTGTTAATGATTTTGGTTATCTCTTATGAGATTATAAAAATCACAAAATCATTAGTATTAGAGATATCATATTCAATGAGAAGTTCATGTACAAAGATCAGTTGTAGGGAAAGAAACAAGGAAAAGAAAAACCAGAATACACAATGCTTGATGAGATCACTGAAAAAGAAACTCCAAAGATACCAAAAAAACAAAATGTACAAAAACACGAGCAACATGTACTTCAAAATACTACAAGTGTTGTTAGAAGATATAATAGGTTAAGTATACCCTCTGAATAATACTCTCCTTCATTGTATTCATTATTATTGACTAATTCTAGTGAACCAAAAAGCTATGAAGAGGAAATGTAGGTAGACACTAAAGAAAAGTGGGATCAAGGCAAGAAAGAAGAAATGGATTCCTTATCAAATAACCATACCTGGGACTTGGTTCAATTTCCTTTAGGAAAAAGAGAGCTTCAAAATAAATGGGTTTACAGGTTGAAGGAAGAAGATGGAGGAAAAAAGAGGTATAGGGACAGACTTGTTTTTAAGATGTTTGCACAAAAGAAAGGTAAATATTTTGATGAAATATTTTATCCTATTGTTAAAATGACTTCGATTAGGAACATTTTAAGTCTTGTGGTAGTAAAAGGTTTGCATCTTGAATAATTAGATGTAAAAACAACTTTTCTCCATGGGGATTTGGATGAAGAGATTTATATGCAACATCCACAGGGTTATCAGGTCAAAGGGAAGGAAAATTTGGTATGCAAGTTGAAGAAGAGATTGTATGGCCTAAAGCAAGCTCCAAGGAAGTGGTATTTGACATTTGACAGGTTTATGATAGAACAAGGTTATAGTAGATGTCATTTTGATCATTGTGTTTATTTTAAGAGGATAGAAAATGGAAGATATATTATTTTTCTTTTGTATTTAGATGAAATGCTTGTTGCATGGTCTAACAAGAAACATATAAATGTGCTCAAGAATAGATTATCTAATTAATTTTTGATGAAGGATTTTGGTTCTGCAAAAAAAATTCTTGATATGAGAATAACAAGAGACAGGAAAAATCACAAATTGGCATCGTCTCAGGGTGAGTACATAGAGAAGGTGTTGAAGAGGTTTAAAATGCAGAATGAAAAAATAGTTAGTACACCTTTGGCCAACCATTTCAACTTAACCAAGGAAATGTGTCTGAAGCCATAAGATTAGATAAAATACATGGCCATGGTCCCTTATTCATCAATAGTTGGTAGCTTGATGTATGTGATGTCGTGCAAAACATTAGATATTGCACATGTTGCGTGAGTTGTGAGCAGGTATATGAATGTTGGGTGTAGGCATATTTTTGGGAGAAAGATCTTTTTTGGGAACATGCCCAATTTTGAAGAGAAAGACTTATTTTTGTACCTCTCGCAACAAGTGGTAGGAAAGAAGCATGTAGAAAAATAAGGAAAAGAAACATGCAAAAGGAAAATCAATGTGACACGCATGAAAACATGATGAAACCTGACAGGGTTAGGGTTTTTGACAGAGATTGTAAATAAGGACCTAGGAAGTATAGGTTGGGTTTTTTCAGTTGATTATTGAGAGTTGGTTGGTTGGGAAGAAATTAATTGTAATAGGTTTAGTGGTAGAGTGAGATAAGCTAGGTTTTGAGGGTTAGGTCACAGGCTGATGAGACTTGTGTGATCTAGTTAGCCACCCTAAGGGTACTTACCCTGATTTTGATTTTAATATTGAATATGTATTGCAAACAGTGCAAGATTTTCCAGCAAAATAAATAAAAGAGCAGAGAAGCCAGATCTTTGTGGACATTTCCCTAGGACTGGGTGAACCACAATAAACCTTGTTTTCTATGTGATTTTTAATGAATGCTTTACTTTTATGTTAATCATTATCTCAAGAATGAAAGGTTAAAGTAGTTATATTATCATTTATGAATAGGTTTAAAGATGAACAAATCATATAATTAGATGAATGAATAACAAAGATAATGCATAAGGAAGAGAATCCAACCACAATCCCCACTCATTCATAGAATGAAAACACATGAGTATTATAGTCCCCCATAAAATATATATCAGGTGAGACTACACTATGCACCCTATGTGTAGCATTTCCTTTTGGTTTACCAGGAGGGATGATAGTTTTCAGGGTTTTGTTGTACACCTATTTGAGATCAGAACCTAGGTTAGCCAAAGATGTAACCAACAAATGGTTTCATTTCCGGCCGGAACTGCATAAGATTGAGTGGACGAGAGACATGCAAGAAAAGCGCAAAAGATGAAAGTATATAAGGGAATTTTCAGGCCATGGATTCCAATGAATACAAATATTGAAATATGGTGGAGAACAAAGGAACTCGAGTTTGTGCAAAAGGACAACATAAACCTTAATTTAACACTGCACAAATATCTTGACAAATATGTATTTAGTGACTTGCATGAGGTATTTTTCTGTGATTTCCCACATTTGTTGTAGGAGTGGTTATTGAGGTTAAAGGAAAACCACCCTATGAATCAGATCAGATAGTTGGAGTGGAATCCTTTGGAGATCGTGTAGTTACAACAAGTTAATAAAAAATGCACGCTCACAGTAGATTTTTGTTTACACGGTATTGTTGCAGGGTTTATCACTGTACTTGCGATAGATACAGTGAAGTCCTACTCTAAGGAAGAGAAGTATTTTATAAATATGCCAATATTTAGGCACATCATATCATTGTATACTTCAATCAATATTTTATTTTATGACAACGGTGTGATGACCATGGAATTAGACAACCAAACTTCCCTATGTGCATGGAGGAAGTGGGGGAAGAACTGATAGGAGGTTGATATGTGGGAAAGGAGATGGATAAGGGAAATAAGAAGGAGGCCATGGAACCAATCATGATGGAAGAGGATTGGATAAATTGGATAATGGAAAAGGCTAGAAAGAAAGACATTAGAATACCTTACCAATATAAAATGAATAGTAAGAAGAGAGCCATAGTCGATAGAGAGGGCTTATAAAGTGATGAATAAGAGGTAGATGATCTCTGCGAAGTGGAGAATATTGAAGAAATCCTACGTGAAACATATGAAAGGAAAAAAAGATGTACACAACCAGGAATAGAAGAAAGAACTCCAATTTAGCTCACCATCAATGTGGAATCTACAACCCCATGTGAGAGTAATACAACAGAAATAACACAATCATTTAGACAACCAAATTCTAATGGAAGAAGAGAAATAAGATAGGGATCCAATTGAGGAAAATCAATTGGGGGAGCAAGTTTAGGAAGTAACAATCAACTATCTACATCGTGCGGAGGAGGTAGTTCAACACAACTC
>SNQJ01S0056046.1:0-17059 GCA_010110895.2 Picea sitchensis
CACCTAAAATATTCCATAATCTTGTTATTGCACCATATTCTAGAGGATTATCCAAAGCGCAAAATTGATTCCACATTGTTTCAATGAAGCATGTGGCTTGTTGAAACAATTTTGATTGATCTAAAATACCTTCAACCTGTTCTCCATGTATCTCGACTTTCTTGCAAAAGTGGTGCATTAAAGTATTTAATTTTGCCACAAAGTTGCGTTTTAAAGTATGTTGAAATTTTATATTATTCCAATATCCAGGGTACACCACAAACATGGCCTCCAACAATTCATCTCGAGGGAATCGTTCTCTTATCTCCGATGATAGTGATTTTGCAATTTTTATCAAGTTGTGTCTCACTAAAATGACAACATTGTCGAATATGTGTTTTGACATAGGGTACTCTTTGGTGGTTCTTTCTTTCTTATCAATATAATGAAAAGGAACCATATACCCATGCACTGCCATACATAGTATCCCTTTTTCATCAAACTTAAAAAATATTTCAGTATTTTCTATATCAATGATCGTAGTCCAATTTTTAAATTGTGCACCTACGAAAGAATTTGGCATCGTATACAAATTATCCAATGAAATATATGCAAAATTTCTTGCATTTGTGTATTCTACAATATACATTATGCGACTTTGAGACATTTTCATGAGGACATTCAATTCATCTAGCATACTAAGAATTCCAGACAATGTTAATAATGTTTCTATGTTAGTTAGTCGAAAGATAAGATCTTGAGCTCTATCTACGTTGAAGAGATGTTCATACATCACCCCTACCAAGGACTGATACTCACTAAATAATATTTGAGTTGGTCCATTCAATGAGATCCATCTTGTATCAACATCTTTTAATAGCTTGTTTCCATTTGTAAGACCATCAACAATTTTTTTAAACTCTGAAAATTGTTTGGGACTATGAGAAAAGTATGCATAAACCTCTCGTACAATATCTTCAACTTTTTAAACCAATGGAAACTTGATTACTATTTTAAATGCAAGATTCATCCTATGAGACATACAATGAATACTTAACATATATGGTGAAGCTGATAGTTGTAGTCTAACACAAAGGCCATTCATTTTTCCTTGCATTATTGATGCTCCATCCGCTCCAACACATACCAACTTTTTTACGATCATTAAATGATCCATACCACCAATTTTCTTCAAACTATTAATAACAAGTTCATAAATATTTCCAGCTGTATAATTCTCCCTCATTTTATGAACCCCAAGTAGATAGGAATGACTAATATGGTCATTAAACATATAAATACTCATATAGATCCATGAAGTATTATCCATAGTTGTAACCTCATCCAAAGATTATGACAAAAACCTAGCATTTGCAATCTTCTCTTTCATATCATTCTTTTCTACTTGATCTAGATACTTTTCCCAATCCCAACCACTTGTTAAAGACCAATGATAGGATGGAAAGTTTGAAATTTGAATAAAATATAGATATTTCATGTAATCCAGATAATCTGTCATAGGACGACCTTTAGATAAGATGCGAAATAAAGTGCTTAATTGAATTGTCTTAGATAACAAATTTCTTTCCATCATATTTTCAAATAGAGATATGATGCTTCCTCCACCTGCCTCAAGTTTTTCCTTATTAAATATTCATTAGTATATTTGACATGTCAACATTCCTCAAAAGATTTCCATCTCACAATATATTTCTCCTTGCCATCTACAATTTTATTTTCATACACCTTTGCTACATGCTTCTCAATTGTATATAACTTCATTTGAAATGTCATTGGCGTGCCAAGTTTCCAACTACATATATTGCATCTAACTTTTGGTTTCTCTTTCTCATTTTTTGGAGGTATTGGTTCAATAAATGGAAATTTTGAGACCCAATATGGTTGGAAGGCTCTCCCTATGTCCCATTAGCCTTTTTGTCTTTTCCATGAGTTGGTTGTATTCTTTTCCAATGAAATATTTTCGACATTTGTATTGCCAATTTCTGGTGAAAATGCATTTATCTCACTTCGTTCACTAGAGGAACACATTCCCTTATCTATTATTTAGATATTAGATGCATTCTCACAAGAGTTGAAATATCTTTATGTGATAGGTTTCTCAAAAGAGCTCGAATCACGAAGAAAATGGGGATCCTTGGATTGAGGTCTTTGAAAGTACGATGATAGATCATTTTATCCTGATATTTTCTTCCCACGACCAGTGTTTGACATCTCAATAAATATTCCACAATTGAATTAAAATCGATCTAGAAGCCAAAAGTGAAACTTGCATGAGAAATAATATAAAATTAGTAAAATTCCTACCAAGTATAGAACCTCTATATTTATTTATATTTATTATCTTTTTTATGAAATCAAATTCTGTAACCTATCCTTTAAAAATGGCAAATAAGCTTGAGTCCAATGAAGCCACACAAAGAAATGATCCTCCAATATTTCTATAATGTAGAGAGTCTTTACCCCAACCACTTCATCCAAATTACATGTCTTAGAGAGGGATTTCTTGGAAAATCTCCTTGACCTAGGGAAAGATCTAACCAATAGGACACCTCATCAACCCTCCCATATTTAAGCTTGACAAGTCACATTGTGTCTTTGAGTTTTTAATTGTTTGATATAGTGATCTTTGATGCACATGCTTAGATGGATTATTTATTGATTGGATTCACTTATCATGAAAGTATGACTTGATATCCTTGGAGGGTGTGCTCATTTGTATTTGTAGAACCTAGTTAGTAGACAATTTTGGGAGAACAAGCCTAGCTTGGGCTTCCATGGGGATACAAGCCCACAAGTTGGATGCGAGGGGCCCGCATGTCAGATGAGAGAGATCATACTTGGATGGCCTTGATGATGACTTGGACAACCTAGCCCAACCCTTACTTTCCAAATGATTTTCCCAGGAGGGGAAAAACGTTCTACTTTTGAGCTTGACATCATGATTTTGGGGCTAGGGAATGGTGGTGAGGTGCCACTCTTTTGACACATGGACGTTTGAGGAGGAGAAGGGTATTCACCATGATGAGAGTGGTTATATGATTTACATGCAGCTTTTGGAGGCCTACCCATGCTTCTCCAACACCAACGACTTGCTCAAAGTGGCAAAACGTTCCCTAAAGGGGTGACACCCTCCTAAATTAGGGTTTTATTTGTGCAAAAAGTGAAATTTTAAGTGAATTGTTTAATATTACTTTGTTAAGGTGGAAATATTAGGGTTGTTGACCCCTAATCTTGTGGTTTACTCCTTAATTTGTGGAAAACTATGTTAGCTACATTTTGTATAAATATAGATCATAAGATCTCATTTTGAATCATAACTCTCCCTCTTGTGAGAGGACTTGGTATGAAATTTTCGGCCAGCTTGGATCTTTTATATCTTTTTCACTTGTGGATGGCTATACTTATGTATGGTTTATGGAACAAATGACGCGGTAACCTTGGAAGGCTATTCTATTGCTATTGTGGTGGATTATCTTGGCATTTTTTCCTTGAATTGGTCTGGTATTTACTTTCTTGATATCATTTGTTTCAAGTTAAGGTTATTGTGCTAGGAACTAGGTGGGAAGTATAAGGGCATACACCCCCATCATAGTATTCATAATTTTTGCTTCATGTCATTGATTATACAAGGGTTTACTAAGAGAAGTTTAAGGGCATACACCCTCTTAGCTTAAACCCTAGCTAGAGAAACTTTCCTTGGAAAGTAAAAGGGATTACACCCACAAGGAGGTAGTTTCTCTAGGTCTTGTTTATTTGAATCCATTAACCCAATAGTAAAGGCACTAGCCATACTCATTTTTGCATTGGAGAAATAAAATATTGCATTGGGAAACGTGAATTTTGGTCATTTTTACTTCTTGCAAAGTGGATTGTACTTCTTGTGCCTTGGGAACCTCACACCCACTAGGGTGTACCCATAAAGGGGGTACTTATTTATGCTATTACAAAATTTCATATTGAGCCATTAGGACTGCAAAAACCCTAACTCATTTTCTTAAATAACTGTCTTATCAACCATTGGATTTTGCTCAAAGTTTGCACACTTACTCTACTTGACCTAGCACACTTTTTGGCAAAGTTTAATGGGATTTCAATGGCTGATTTTCTTTCTGTAATACATTGAATGTTACAGCCATAAGGCTGTTATAATTTTCTGCAGACAAGTGTTTACAACAACCTTATCTTTTGTGCTAGAATATTGGTTTTTCATCTTGAGTTTAGCTAGTCTTTCTCTTGTATTTTCTACTTGATCTATAACACTTATTGAGCAAATTATAGTACCATTTACTTGCTGATATATACTATTTTCTATTTCTGTAAATTAGGGACAACAATCTTAACTTTTTGATCCAGCTAACCTATATTATTGCAAAGTGTCTTTTCTTGTGCCTTGGGCAGGTACAATCATCCAGAGAAGTACTATACCCGTGGGGAAAAAATTACTTGAATTGAAAGGCATATTTACACACATTTCACTCCAATTAGAATTGACCTCTAGGGGATTCACTTCCATCTCTATCCATATCCATCTCATTCCCCCTAGGGTTACCAAGATCGCCTCCCTAGAGTGAGCTAGTCACCCTTGAAGTGCGGATCTACATCGAGGTGACATTGGGTGTAGGATTCCCAAGTTGTAGCACTTGCATTGTAGTTGGGTCGGGCTTTTCCCAACCTACAAATTGTGCTATAACATGTACGATGTACATTTTCACCACTAGATTGGCTTTTTGTAAAATATCCATACAACTAAAAGCTAGATTTTCCATTCTTTATTTCTTTTTTCTTTTACCAATTCCATCTTTTGGGGTCAATTGGTTCAAAGTTTGAGAACATTGAATATATCAATATACAATAATTTTGAATAGAAATTTCCATAACATGTTCAAAAACAAAGAACAATAAATTTCCAAAACATGTCACATAGAGAACAAGACAGACTAGTCCTTCTAGACATATACTTCTAGGAAATTAGTCTTAACTAAATATCACAACTGGACTTAGTGGATTCCATGGACAGAAGGGACATATTTAAAGTAGCCATTTGTTAACTGAGACTAGCCTATAGGACTGGTTATGCCCAATTATCTCACTATTATCCGTTATGACACCCATATAATTAGGCAATCTCTATCTGGTTAGTGAAGTGTAGATACACTTAACAAATGACTTAGTAATCAAGGAATGTGAAAAGTTCTATCTTTTGAGTCATATTTCCAATATGATGATATGGGCTGAGCCATAGACCTTTCCTCAATAAGGAGGAAAATTGAAGTAGCTATGTGTAGCTCCTATGCTAGTGCCAATTTTAATTATTACTAGGAACAAGGAATTACTACCATTATCAATGTTCTACTACAACTAGGACGGTTGATGCCCACACATAGCAGGAAACAATAATTGCATTCTGTAAAAGGAAACTAAGGATGAACTTGTAATCGAATGTCAATAATAAATCCATACAACATAACATTATGATGTCATGGAAAATATTTCTTTTCTAAAAAGGAAATGGCCCTCTTCATAATGAATTTTTAGAAAAGGGTAAGAGAGCAATTTAAAAAGGAAGGCATTGATGTTTCTTGAAAAAATGCTTTACCTAGATTTGATGGAAAAGCACATGATCATCATGGATTGAGTTCTTACTGAATTTAATTTTCCAAATAGGTCTAATTTTCCCAATAATTGTTTAATTTAATGAGTTCTAGGATGGTTCTTCCACACGGAGCCATAAGTTGAACACCATTTGTGTTGTAGGCCTCATTGATGATGTCAATTACTTGTACAAAGAAGGAAGGGGATTCTCAAGAAGGATACATTCTTTTTCTGGGTAGAATTGAGAGCCCATGAAAGATGTAAATAGGTGGGAAGAGGAATTTAAAAAACATACATAGATGGGTTAGCCAAAATTCCATTATGGATGCCATACCACTTCATTTCTGGAGGCAATTTATTAGTAGAAACAAAGGTCATGGCCTTCTCCGAAGATCCATTGCCAATTACATGGATTAATAAATTGGGAAACATATTTATTTTTATGGAATTGTTGCTAACTATGTTTGCACAAAATCGTATTAAAAAATGGAACTTTTTTTTTCCATAGTATCATATTCAAGTATCAAGGTCTCTAAACCTACCCAAGACACACAATTTTCCAGGTGTTTTCTTAAAATGTATACTAGTCTCCAGACTCCAGAAGCTAAGATTGGTCATAATATATTTTCTATCTATTCATTAGTTGGTCAAGATCATATATTTCATTGGGTATTACAAAACCTGGTGTAATTTATTCCACTTGACTTTTGTAGTATTGGTTGCCACCTTTGTTAAGATAAAATAATATGTATAAATGCAATTGCATTTTTAATGCAAAAATTTCAGCATAATTTTTCTAGTGACCCTAGCCCTGTGCAACAACATATAAAGGAAGTCAATAACACATGAAACAAACCACACATTTGTTTTCCTCTACTACGTCAAATGTGAAATTTACTGTTTATGAGCTTGGAGAGTGTCAAATAAATAAACATTATACATGTAGTCACTAAGAAAGCCATCGAGGTAACAAAACTCTACCTTTTAGGATGTTGACACAAGTGTAAGAGGGAGTAATAACAATCTATTCGAATGTTGAATTTTCACATAGATTCCTTGTAATGACCTCAAGGATGGTGGTAGGAAGTGAGTGAATGTTGTTTTCTTTCATCAAGTTGCGAGGTTCATCAATTAGACTAATATAATATTCTTGAGTGAGTACATTCTTCTTGTCACTTTCAAAACTATAAATTTGTTGGTTTCTTTTGTCTTACTCTATGTGAGGGTTGTAAATGTATTGGTTGCAGTTTTGTTTTGTTGCTACAATTATTTGGTTGTAAGTCCTCATAGTACAAGAAAAATGAAAATGACATTGTTATATTGGTTTCAGGACCTTTAGACATTCAAATCCCAAGGCCACCAATCTTGAAATGAGGGGGGACCATCTCGAATTCTCCAAAAATTGTGGAGACTAGCCTATAGGACTAGTTATGCCCAATTATCTCACCATTATCCGTTATGACACCCATATAATTAGGCAATCTATGTCTAGTTAGTGAAGTGTAGAGACATTTAACAAATGACTTAGTAATCAAGGAATGTGAAAATTTCTATATTTTGAGATTCATATTTCCAATCTGATGATATAGGCTGAGACATAGACCTTTCCTCAATAAGGAGGGAAATTGAATCAACTACATGTAGCTCCTATGCTAGTGCCAATTTTATTTATTACCAGGAACATGGAATTATTACCATTATCAATGTTCTACTACAACTAGGATGGCTAATGCCCACACACAACAGACAAAAATAACTACATTCCTATAAAAGGAAACCAAGGATGACCTTGTATTATGCTAAGTGTCTCACAATATGGTTAGTTTGATAGCATCATTATTAAACGTTTATGAGATTTTGTCTTGCATTCATAGGATTTGCACTTACATGGTGCTTGGTATAGTCATGTTGCTCGACTTATCGAGAATGCACCAGGTACCCAACTATTATTAAACCACTAAGCACTGGCCAACATCACTCCTGGAAGACAAATTTCTTTTGGATATCATTTAGTATAGCACATCCAACCTGATGTCTGGATTTAGTTTTATGTTCTATTGACCCAACCATATGACCAACTAGTTGCAACAAGGATAAGTTTCGTTATTGGTCAAAGTTCATACCCACAATCTGATAATGTTACAACGTCATAAAAACCATTGTAAACATGAGAAATTCCTTTCAAATTTCCTTTTAAGTAACTATGAAGAAGTCATGCAAATTATGTAAGATCCATTGTAATTTTTTTGATTGGTATTTTATGGTCGTACTAAATTTTTAGCATTTATATGGTTGTTTGGACTTTGGATTTTTTTTTTTTATCATTATATCTTTTGTTTATTTAATCATGTACTGGAAAAGGTTGGGGTGACAAATTTCAATCAATGAAAAAGGGTATAATGCTAAAGGTTGATGAATAAGTTAGAATCTCCATATTTGGAAATGTTTCTGAATGTTTTCTCTGACTGCTTGTGTCCATAATGCACATAATATTTCCACTGTTAGTAAATGAGATACACTTCCACACTAAACCTATAAGAAGAGAAGAATAATTTAATAAAGAATGTAAATGACAAAGCAATCACAGAATACACACAGATTTTACCTTGGAAAAACAAACAGGGAAAACCAACATTCCTTGAGTGTTCTGCTCTCTTGTTGTCTAATTCAATTCGAATAAAAGGTTACTTGTCTAACCTTGGTCCACACATAAGACACAATCAAAATAATACCCTCTTTCATGTGCAAGAACAACCCTGTAGAAAATCTGGCTTACATCTGCATGACTGACAACCTACATCTAAAGGTTTTTCTAAAGACTTGATTATCATTATTGTTTACGACCTTACAACACGCATATTTATAGGATTTACAACAGGAAAAACCATAAATACGTGGCACCCAAAAATGGTTACAAATACATGCAGATCATTGGCTACAAATCCCACAAATATCGGGATTCTATTATAGTTGAATCCAAGTTGGATTACCAATCGACTACCAGTCGGCCTTCATTTGGTATTCAATCAGTCACCACATGCCCACCTATCAACCTCTTGTTGGTTGACCTCTTTGAATTGTTGTAGATTCATTTACCATGTCGAACTGCTTCAACCTTTGACTTCAACTTTACCTGGTCGACTAACCTTGACCTTTGACTTATTGTCAATCTACCTTGACCTTCGACCTGCTATCGATCCACCTCGACTTTGACCATCAGTTGATCCACCTAGACTAGACTTTCAGTGCAAAGAATATAAAAACCAAACATTCTCCCACTTGTTGTCTTCTTTGTTGAAACCAGTAGATTCTTGAAATTTCGTTCACAGACCCAGGGAAACAATGCCCATTTCTTCTCTGCACCAAGAGAACTTCACATCACTCACATACTTGGTAAACGAGTCTTCTATGTTTTCCAACATGTCTACTTTCTCCAACAACACATTGTTACTTTCCATCGTATCTCTTACGAAATGGTATTGTACATCAATGTGCTTAGTCTTTGAATGATAAGGATGGTTATTTGCCATAAATATTACACTTTGACTATCACAACTTACCTTCATAACTCTTTGATCAAACCTGATTCCTAAACACAACCTTTGCAGCCATACTACTTCTTTGCTTCCATGAGTGGCTGCCATGTGTTGGGCAGGCAATTTTGGGAAAAAAACAGTGAGAAGAGATGAGAAATAGGGAAAAGGTGCATGATAAAGAAGATCAATAAGATCAAGAAAGAAGAGTGAATAAAGAGGAGAAGACGGGGGACATGAAAGAATATCTAGCACAAAATCCAGGAAAACCAATTAGGCATGAGTTGTATCCAGGTCATAATGAGTTGTCTCCAGCCGAGCATGAGTGGTAGCCAACTCATTATGAGATGAAAAACAAACCTGAAGAAAAGGCTTAAAATATGTAAAATACCCATGAAGTGAATATATTATGGTGAATTCAAGAATGTCTGAGATGATGAATTCAAGAATGTCTGAGAGGATGAATTCAAGAATGTCTGAGAAGATTCTTAGTTTTGGTCATTGCTGTAGGAGATTGTGTGTGTAAAGAAGCAATGCAAGATGAGTATTTTATGTAATGAACATCCATTGTAGTGAAGAGTGCAAGATGAATTCCATAAATATAATAAAGAAGAAAATATTTTGTGGACATAGCCCAGGAGGGGGTGAACCATGGTAACTTTGTGTCTAATTGTGACGTCGAATGATTATTCATATCTTTATTGTGTTAATTCTTGCATTTACTATGGATGAATGTCTATATTTACTGTCATTGTTGATATATTAATGCACAATAGTATTAAATGTATGCTTTGATACCAAATGGTGTGAATATGGATTGATATGCATAAAGAATTAAGTAATGAGGAAAAATTAACTAGGATCTAGTGTCAAAAAGATCCTGTAGGCATGACATAATGTGTCTCCCTTATTTCCCTCACTATTGTAGAAATTTGGTTCATGTAGTCCCCATAAGGATACCTCGGGTGAGACTTCACCTGCTTGCAGGTGATGCCGAAAAGGCCAGTATCTGTAGGGTGTTGTTGGGATAATTACCTTGAACCCAAGGTCTTGAACCTATCCACGTGTGTGCGCCAACAAATGGTTCTGTTGCCTGGAACATGAAGCTCAAAGTGAGGGAATGTTTTGGAGACCAATGAGGAAGGAGATAACCAAATGGCTGGAACATAAAGAACAAGAATTTTCTTAGAAGGAGAATTGTTGGTCTTAACTTCTCTCTTCTACTATTTGAGTTGTTGAAACAAGGTTCATATCTTGGGGTCAGTGTTCTTATTTATCCATTGGTTCTATACTGGTTTCTGTTGAACTGCGTCATTTCCTATTTTCGTTCCTCCACGAGTGACTATGTTGATGTTCCGTCCATTTTCCCTTGCTTCGATTGAAATCCACTGAACATTCTGATTGTTTTGGTTCCTCTTTTCCTGAATATTTACTAGTAGTGTCAGACATTCCTTTGTATCATGGTCCGATGCGCAGCAATACATACAAGTCACTGGAGGCAGTGGGAATTCTTGTGCGTAATGTACTGGTTGTTGACAATTGTGACATGTGACTGGTCCTCTACCACATCCGAAGCCTCCTCTTGCTCATCCTACTCCTCTGTATCCTTCGCGATCACCTCTTGGTGCATTATACTGTGGTGTCTGATTATACTGCTCGGTATTGTACTGGGGCTGTGCTGGGTTGTACTGCAGCTGCATGCTATTGTAGGGTTGCTTCATAGTATTATACTGTTGCTGTGTAGTGTTGTATGTGGCTGGGGCTTGGTTGAACTGGGGCGCTGCTTGCCCAATCATCATTTCAGCCTGTACTCTATATGCATTTGATGTTCTTTCCTGCATCATCTCCATAGTTCTGCAATCTTTGTCGTCATGGCCCACTGACTTACAAAATGTGAAATATGAATTCTTTGGAACGGTCTGGTATTTCTGCATCATCATGCAGTGGTAAGGGTTTTGACCCAGTTTCTTGCATATTTCACACCATAATCCTCCCTATGGTAGTGGGTTTGACATACCTATTTCCATATACTGTGTGAATGTTGGGAATTCGTTTGTCCTTGTTCTTATTTTGGTTCAACTGAAATGCTAGATTATTCAAATCCTCCTTCAATTCCTCAATAGCTGGGTCCATCTGCTAGTACTGGTTCTCTTCCAGTTGTAAGGCTTCCTACAGAGCCTCTGCCTGCGTCTAAAATTTTTGTTGTCATAAGGGATATTTTAGATGTGGGAGTAGTGAGTTGACAAACAGGTGTCGATGCTGCATCTCGGTCATAAGGTATTTTAGTTTTCCCATTAGTTTCTTGAATATCTGATCAATCTCCCATATAGATTCTCCTGGTTTTTGTCTTATCTCGATCACATCGTTCATGTAGTGATCCTCTAAGTTTGGCTTCTATAACTCATTAATCAATAGCTTCTTAATGTCTTCTAGTGTCCTCGTCGTCCCAAGGGCACTGTTTGTGTCTAGACTCATGTACCAGTCTAGTGCGCAGTCTCTTAGCGTGATCGCTAACTGCGCGAGTTTGGTATCTTCATTAGTGATCCATTTTGCCTCCCAGATATTTGCACAAATGAACAATGCTTCTCAGGATCTTCTGCTACTTCTCCTCAAAATTTTGGTAATCTGATAGTGGGATCGTGTCCTGCCATTCTGAATACTGAACTACTACCTCCGCCGTGTGGTGTAGATACTTGACAAATACTACCTGAACTGGATCCTCCAGTTGTTACTCCTATGGTAGATGTACTTCTTGCTATCAAACTTCCTCTCAACTTTGGTTGTCTAAACGATGGTGTTCTCTTTGGTGTATTAGTTGCACATGGGTTTATGGGTTCCAAAGTGACATTAATATGGATAGGATGGCTGCCTTCTCCTCTTGTTCTTGGGCCTCTTGTTTTCCTTTCATAAGTTGTGCACAAGATATCCTCAATATTCTCCACATCCTGAAGATCCTATACCTCTTCCTCATCACTCGCCAAGCCTTCCCTCACGGCCACGACTCTCTTCTTGGTGTTCACCTTATATTGTTAGGGTAATCCACTATGCGTCATTCCTGATGACGCCAAGATCCACTTAAGCTGGTCGTCATCCATCAAGATCGGGTCCAAGGGTTCCTCCTCCTTCTTTCCTTTATTCTCACCTTCTTCCATTTATCCTCTTTCTGCCAGTGATTCCCTCCTTCCCCCATGTACACAGGGAAGTCTAGCTGTTTGATTCCATTGTCAATACACCTTTGTTATATAGAAATATTTTAATAGAAGTATACAATGATCGAATGTACCCTCCTCGAGGTTTGCGTAGAAATTCTTTCTCTGCTGCACTGTATGACTTCGCTGTGTTGATTGCAAACTCTGTGATGAAGCCTGCCACAATACTGTGAAGTCAAAAGTCAACTGCACGGGTGAATTTGTTGTTCACCTGCTGTAATTTCTCAACCTGTAGTGGGGTCCAATCTAGCTATCAGATCCAGTTCTTCACGTGGTTATATTTCAACCTTAGTATCCACTCCTGCAGTAGGTGGAGAAAATCACATAATAAGACTTCGTGTAAATTTGTAAACATGTATTTATCCAAATATTTGCGAGGTGTGATGCTAGGGTTTCTATTATCTTTCTGGGCAAACTATAGCTCTTTGGTTCTCAGCCAGCCTTCGATTTATGCTTTCGTGGGGTTCTAAGGTCTCAAAATCCCCTTCTAATGGCTCATTGTTCTTTTGTTTCTCTCATTCGTTTCTCGTTCACTCTATCTCGCCTACTCAGTCCTCTCTTGTTCCTCTTAACATGACAACATAACCATTTGTTGGTCTTAACTACTCTCTTCTACTATCTGAGTTTTTGACCCAAGGTTCATATCTTTCATGTTACCAACAAATCCTCTAAAACTATAGACCCTTATGGTAAACCAGAAGGCAACACAGTACATAGAATGCACTACGCAGTCTCACCCGAGATAGCTTTAAATGGGTGCCTGTAAGACTCAGGTGTTTACAACCTAGGATTGAGTATGAGATAGGGTTTTTTTAACCAGAGCCATGTGCTATGAACTATGAAGGTAATCTACCTATTCCTCACGGGTACACATTTCCATTACACAGTTTACTTCCCAAGCAACATATTCGTGTTCCATAACAATATATTAACTCGTTTATTAAGCATAACAATAAATTGCTGAAAGAAAGTAAAGAGATGCACACATTCATCACATTACACAGTTATTACTGTGGTTCACCCCTTCCTGGGCTACGCCCACAAATATTTGGTTCTTGGATTTTTTATTATGGCAGTTTTGCATTTCCAGTGCCACACGCTTACAATTCCCCTCTTATGGGTAAGATCTAGATGAGGCGAACTAGATTGCACTAGGATTTATAGCCTGTGAACTAATCCTCAGACCTACCTTCTCTCCTTCGTTCTAGCTCAACAACTTACAAAAATGGTACATAAGAGTATTGCATAACGCCCCATTGGTACGTTATAAGAACCTGAACCCTTACAAGACAGTAAAATTACTATAAAAATGCCAACCTAATATATAAAACTCAATCAACCAACACCCTCTATATGATACCTGCGTATCTATATTTATACATTTCGGGCTCTTCAGCCTTCTTACAAAAAATTACCAAAACCCTAACCCTACCGACGTTAGGTCTTCCTCCAGCTGTCGCTTTCCTTGTGCACACTTTCTTGCATTCATGCGTGCTATTCTTTCTCAAGATGTTACTTCCATTTCTGCACGCTTTATTTCCCACGATCGTCCTTATTTCCACTTCGTCTTGGTGCCAACAAGAATATAAACCCTCGCTTAAAGAATAAGAAATGGATGCAAAGGTATGTGTACACAAACTTGCATGAGATATTTTATGGTGATTTTCCTAATATTTTAGCAGAATGGATGTAAATATTTATGGAAAATACTGGTAGACATAGACCAGCTGCGCCAAATAAATGGACTCCTAAACTAGTGATGCAATTGGAATAAATAGGAATAAATAGACAATAGGACATCCCTTGCAGTGGAATGTTGGATAAACAACATATTGTGGGGCTACGTAACATAATTTTCCATAGACTGTATCCATGCTTACAGTGTCCCTGAAAGAGAATTCTTTAAAGGTCCACGATAAATATTCTTGAAATCATTAGCTACCGGGATAAAGATGTTTCTATGTGACAAAGAAGTCATGACTATGGAGTAAAAAAACTAAATAATTTTGCATGTAACAAAGGGACTAGGGTTGTTTTCCAAGAGATTACTTGAGGGTAGGAAAAATGGACAAAGGAAGAGAAGACTGAGAATGTAGGAGAAAGAGGAAGGGATATCACAAGGAGAAGATGCATTTGGATTTCTGCGTAGTGGGAGAAGGTACAAGAAGTCAACAAATGTGGCTGAAGAGAGAGAGAAGCAGAGTGAGTACCCATAACATCATGCAAATATATGTATCATAGAAATACAACAGATCGAGGGAGAAGAAGAAGATATCCGGTTCATTTCAGTGATAGAGGAACTAGTGAGTCCTTCTTGAGCTGAGGCCTAGGTCGAAACAACAACCCCATGTGTGTCACCTGAATCTGATACGACGTTTGAAGACCTTTCTAGACCACTTGTAATCGATACAGGAAGTAAGAGTAAAAGTAACTAGATAATTAGTAGCAATACAGTTAATCAGAATCCACCAGTATCACCAGGATGGGGTCCTACACAACGATATGGCAGGAGTAGATAATACACTTAGATTACCTAAGTTCAAAGGCATTGGATATGAGGATCCATAGCAATGCCTGTTTATATGTGAAACCATACAGACTGAAAAGAATGTCCACGATGATGGCACAAAGATCACGTAGTTGGAAACAACCTTTAGAGGACGCACGTTAGTTTGGTACATGAACCTCCAAAGTACCACAATACTAGGACAAACAAGGACTTTAGAAGAGATTACACAAGCATTATTAAAGGAATTCAAGAAACCAAAGTCCGAGTCATAGTGTATTACTGAACTCAAGGAGATCAAACAAGTACAGACTGAGTCCATATGGGAGTTCAATCAGAGGTTTAAAGTTGTTATGGGCAGGTTGACCTTTCAAATACCCGACCATCAATATAGAGAGTGGTTCATTACATGCTTATTACCTCACATCCATAGTCCTTTAATATAAAAAAGGTTATGTCGTGGTCCAAGTCACTAAAAATTGCTATGAGAATGGAAGCCTCTCTAGTAGGAGACAACAACGGAATGGAGTAGATACAAAACCAACTAGCTGCATTGACAATTCAATTGGTAGAAATCACAAAGGGAAAAGAGAAAGGCGAACATGTACGGTGCACCAAATGCAGGACTAAAGGTCACCACAAAGATGAATGTCCAAGGTTTACGCAATACTTAATATCCAAAATGCCAAAATTGCTACCAGGAGGAGGATACTGTGAGATATGAAAGAAATGGGGACACAACCCCCATGAGTGCCAACTATTACATAAATATCAGAGTACCCCAAGAAGCTTATTATGTAGTTTTGTTTTGAATCAGTCAAACATGAGGACAAGTATTGTTTATCATTTGATATGATGAGGGAGATCACAACATATATGTACATAATTCAGGAAGAGAACATTGCACAGAAGGAGGAGGTCAGTGTAATTCTCCAAGAGGATTTAATCAAGGAAACCGAGGAGGATTCAATAGGGGTCGAGGCAGAACAAACTTTGATAGAGGAGGATGAGGCCCCATAATATGCTATAATTGTAACCAACTGGGACACCTAGTGTGGGATTGCCAAAATCCTTGCAAAACATGCACTTAATGTCAGGCGTTAGAACATGCGACATAGGACTGTCCACAACTGATGGAAAAATGGCAGTCTAGAGGGAATCAAAATAAGAACCCAAACATTCAGAATATCTCATCCAATATAAGGGATGAAGGACCCAAACTCACAGTTGTCACACATGGAGGAACCAGAAAAGGGACATATGCAACCAATGGAGGGAAACAAGCTGAACAATGGGTAAAGAAGTCAACAACACCTATACCCACATTTAACCCACGAGATGAAAAATAAACCTACAAAAGGACAAGGGAGGAATTGTTGCGACAAGAATGGGAAACATCTATATCGTCTGTACCACATAGGATCGATATGCTTCCCACAAATGATCAGGCCATGACCAAAGGATCATTGGAGAAGGTAAGCACTTTTGCAATTTTTTTGAAAAGTTTCCTAGAGTTGGTCGAAGGTGAAAATTCATTGAATACATTATTCTCTATGATCGATCACTGTGCTCAAGGGAAGGCAATTCCTATTGAAAATAAAGTAGTGAACCAACTATTGGGCAAGAAAATAACCAACGTAGAGTTTAGGTTCAACGCGCATATTGGAGAATAGGACATAGACAATGTAATCTTATATTTAGGGTCCGACGTGAACGTGCTACAAAAGTATACATGGGATATTATGGGGAAACCAAATTTAGTGTGGTCACCTATCCAATTGAGACTAGCCAATCAATATACAATAGTGCCGATTGGCAGACTAATACCTGCGAATATAGATGGAGTGTGCAACATCAAATATTTCGAAGTTATCAAGATTGTGGATGAAACTTAGCCATATCTAGTGTTAATGTGACTGCAATGGGCCTTCTGATCCAGGTGGATATCGGGGGCCACCCACCTTTTCCAAATGGCTCAAAACAATTTTCTAGCCATTTTGGCAATTTACTATTTTTAGCAGGTTTTCACTTCCGGGGCCATTTTGAGGGCCTAAATGAAGTTTTCTCGAGATCGAGGTTCTCAATGATAGCCTAAGGAATGATTGAGCCACCAAAATGAATCTCCTCGACGATACCTTTCCAACGAGCTATCACACGCCTAAAACAGAGATCGTATGCAAAAGTTACGACCCCGGGAAGTTGATGCACCAACTTACCCA
>SNQJ01S0056046.1:28982-55951 GCA_010110895.2 Picea sitchensis
CAACATCAACTGCCTCCCTCAACTTCACCTCCCAATGGTCCTCTTCATCTGAAATGACCGAGCCCTGATATAGTTCTCCACCCCCCTCCAAAGGGCATTGTTTGAAAGTATGCCTTTAATCCTCATGCACATGCTTCTCAGAACTACAGTATTGCAGAAGATCTTGCGCAAGCACCCTCCATGATGTCAGCTCTCGAAGTCCTTCACAGTTGTCCTGCTCAACGAAAGGAACTGTTAAAGGCTATTAGTGGAATTGATCCTACGGATACAAATTTGATAATTTTTGACCTCGAAGATCATATTCCAAGGCTACCCCCTCGATTAGCATTTTAGATACAATTTGTCATCGATAACAAGAATATATGTAGAATCGTTATTGATGAGGGTGCGTAGACGTGCGTTATGTCTGTTGCCTGTTGGAAAGCCATTGGATCTCCTCCCTTAACTGAATCACACAACACACTTAAGGCCTTCAATGGCTCTATATTTAAAACCTACGGTGTACTTCCCTCGTTGTCTATTACGTTGGAAGGCAAATCGGTCAATGTCGAAGTTGAGGTCTTTGATGAACCTCTCAATTAGAATCTCTTACTTGGCCATAGATGGATTGATTCTATGCACGCAATTGTGTCTACCCTTTTCTGTGTCATACATTTTCCACACCAGGGAAAATTCAATACTGTACACCAACTGGCCTTTTTCAACTTTGATTCCTGTACTAGAAACATACCCTTTATTTCGAAGACACCTCCTGTGTATGAGAATGTCAGTGTGGGTCTACTAAAAGGTTCCAATTTGATGGGTACTTTCCCAATCCCACCACACCACATTCCACCTCCTTTGGTTTCCTCGATCAACATGATTTCCATGTCTGTTCACAAAACCCCCGCGTCTCACAACTCGTGGATAATACCTGACCCCGGTGATTGTCTTCACTATGGAAATAAAATGCCTTTAAGTCTGGTTGAGTCGGCTTATCAAGACATTCAATCAACCACCTCTTCTACCCCCTCTCTTAGTGATGCATCTCCTGATCTATTTGACGTCATTTTTCCTATCGATGAGATGATTATTTCTATGGAAGACACCCCCTGGGATGATTGACATCATCGTTCAATTCTCTTCCTGGAACAACACACTTTAGAGAGTTATCAACGGATTTCAACTTCGTCGACTATTGTTGTCATTTCCTTTGTTCCCGAGTCAACACATGATGTGATTTACGAAGGGAACCTGAGTAATATTTGACCCATTGTTCCTCTTGACATATCTATTAAACCTGGAGTTGTTGAAAATGTTCACATTGGAGCTGCTTGTTCCGATAACAAATTCGTCAGTTATAAAGCTATTTTTAAATAATTCCGTGACGTTTTCGCTTGGAGTTACGAATAGATGTTGAGTATTGACCCTGATATTGTTGTACATGAAATTAATACCTACCCAGATGCTAAACCCATTCGGTAGTGACTTCGCCCAGTTGTTACACATCAAAGTTACTCACTTCAATAGTGTCGCAAGTGTCATCATTACAAGTGTTGTAAGTGTCACATCTTGTCCGCAAGTGTCGCATCTTGACCACAAGTGTTGCAAGTGTCACAAAAATCATACTATTGCCTTGACTATTTCGTGCCTCTAACAACATCATAGAGACACTTAAGACACCTCAAAGACTAGTTTTTAAGAAGAGAAATCAGTTGACAAGAAGTACAAGCCTTTTTCCATTGGAAAAACCACTCAAATATGAATTTTGGAGAGGATGTCTCCCCTTCCCACTGTCAGGGAGTGCTAGCTCTCCTTGGGCCTCTTTGGGGGAGTGTTTGAGCACTCCGTGCACCCTTTTGGAGGAGCGCTACCCTTTCTGAGCGATTTTTTGGTTTGTTGAGACAAATCAGGGAAGAATCCCTCAATTTCTGAAGGTGGTTGGATTCGAATAGAAGGTCAAGGCATGATCTTAGGGAAGATCCTCAACTGAAGGAGAAGAATCCTCAACTTATCCCAAAGATATCTCAAGTGGTTGGGCCTCTCCAAGGTTATATAAGGAGGCCTTCTCATGGTAAAAGGTACATGAAAAAGATTGGAGGTATGAAACCTATGATGTCATAGGCAACATACATAAGAAGTGGAAACTAGAGATTGATACCAAACTTATGATCCTGTAAGTGCTATTAACATAGGAGATGTCATCAAAGAAATCAGTGTAGATTACTTGAGCAAAGGGGTTGGACAAGGAGAAATGGAAGAAGCTGTTGCACCTTCATCAAAGGATTGTAAGTACTTTTACTTGTTCTCATTAATAATCAATGCTTGACCTGTTTCTTTTAAACTTATGCTTGTTCCACATGAATTTGTTTGCAGTAGATGGATATATATTTGAGCTAATCTCAGTAGAGTAGGAAGTCCTTTGTACCTTTGTTTGTTTTACAGGACCTATCAGGGAGCTCAGGATCGAAGCTCAGCCTAGACTTTGCAAGGACAAACGTCGTTAATAAGGTATATATATTTCTTCTTCTCCTTCATATATTATCTTGATTAGATCTAAAAGGATGTCAGCGTCCATGTTAAGCACTTTTCTGTCTTGGCCTTAGGAGTCTAGAGACCAAGAGGGAATCCGCTTGTCTGGAGGAGGATTCACCTGTAACAGAAATTAACGACTCCACTGGGGAGGAGCTCTGATTTTTGTTTCCTTTCCCAGATCTTGTTTTATCCCTTTGCCCACTCATTTGACCTTCTCCATACTGTCTCTTTGATTCTTAGATCTGATTGATTGGCTCTTGATCTCATCATTTTCAATTTGATTGACTGAGTTTGCTTGATTTTTTTGGTTTTTTAAGCTTTTTTCTGAGTTTTGAGAGCAGAGCACTCCCCCTCTTTGGCTTTCAGAGTGCCAAAACTCCCTATTAGCCTTACATAGAGTGCTGGAATGCTCTGGTGCCCCTTACACTAGAGCGCTACCCCCTTTTTTGTGAGAAATTCTTCATATTTTTTAACTTCTGAAGCTGTTTCTTCATTTTGGCTTTGACTTAGGAGTCCTTGCATCCTCAGTACATCTTTGTCATTGGCCTTCAACACCTTCTTTCTGAGACTTCATCCTCTTTTGTTTGGATTTTTTGACATTTGTCCTTACTTTTCAATAACTCTTTGTCCTTGATGATTTAGAGTCAATTTGTCATTTTCTTCTCGTTTATCTGAGTAGGTAAATTTTTTTTAAGGAGTTTCAAAGGTATTTTGTACTTTTCTTTCCGATCTTTGAGTCATCTTGTCCAAGCTCTTTTTCCTTCCTTTTGAGTTTTTGGTTTTCTGTTTCTTGTTTACTCACAACAAGGGTGTCTTTTTATTTATGTGAAGTTTGCTTCCAGATTTCTTAAATCTCACATCTCTTGAAGTCCGATTAGCATAGGAATTTTTACATCTACTGGTTATCAGTCACATATAAACATTTTAGCATTGTATTGGATTCCTTATTGAGTACTATTGCATGAGGTCATTGCATCTTAGTGTTTGAAACTGAAAGGAGAATCCTTCTCCTTCCCTTAACTAGACATTCATTGAAAGAAAAGACTGCTTATCATTTCTTATGCATGTTTTGGGAACTGAGTCACAATATCATCAGTTTTCACTCTCATACACCTCTGAGTAAACAACAACCACTAAAATCAATGCTTGACTAAAATTTATCAGACTTTTTACATCTTTGTTAGCAAACCTACATTAGTTTAAGGTGTACAGATTTGGAATAGGTTGAAAGGATAACTTTCCAAAGCTATCAAACAAACTTAGCATCTTGCAATAGGGAGAGAAAATCCAATTGTCATATAGGCTTTATGGGATCCCCCTCTCACACAGGGGTTATGCACGAGGTCACGTTCGAGAAATCTATGGAGATTATCTCTCTGTGGTTTGACTATTTGTAGTAGTCAGATCATATATTGGGGGTCACTTGAGGGTATACCCACGATTATGTGTGGGAGCCTCTCGAGTTGACTTCAGACTTGTTATCCTACCCGTATGTTCTGACTGGACTTTCGACTATACCCACCCAGGGGATGAATGTAAGTTAGTGACCTTACTAGCTATAATATTTAGGGTATTACACGAGGTGACGGTGAAGGGGAGTCTCACTGTACCTGGAACAAACGTTGGTCAAACTCACTCAGGCTCCTTGGAGGGTAAATCCACAATTACTACGTAGAAGCTTGCAGCAAGGTGTAAGTCCGTTAAGTAGGTCGCCAACGTAATTGATCCACCCACTCTATCCCTGCCCCTTCCTATTTTGATCTTGTGACGTTGGATTTTATCACCAACTAGTGGTTTCATTGTGGGAAGTTTTGTTTGATTGCTTTCTTCTCAGATTCGTAGCATGTGTTGTTTGTGTTGCTTAGTGGACCTTAGGTCGAGTCAGTGTTAATGGCATCCAATCCTGAGAGTAACAATAGAGGAACCCCTTATCCCAGGGAACCTTACACCTTTCCTTCTTTTGGAAACTTTGGTCCTCCATACATTGCCACACCAAGTCTTCCGAGACTCACCATCGGATTACCAGTTTGGTTGTTTCCCACTCCGGTGATCTAGAATCCTCCCATTCCTTCAACTGTACCTAATCCTTTAGATTTCAGTACACCACCCACACATCAACCTCATGTCAAATTTTCATCTTCTTCACCCATTAAGTCTCCTTCCCTTTCTCCTTCTTCATCTAGTGAAAGCTCTAAAGCAAGTAGCCAAGTTGATTAGAAGAAGAAGAAACAAAAAGAGAAGAAGAAGAAGAACTAGAAAGGGACCAAGCCTCCAACTACATCAAATGTTGGATCTAAGAAACCAGCTACTGTTAATAGTATTGGGAGTGTTGATATGGTAGATAAGATTAAAATGAAGAATCTGAAACTCAAATTCCCTTGTAGTCTTTGTAAGTGCGACCACTTTCTGAGGGATTGCCTTGGTATTCCCAAGGTCTTATAAATGTGGTCTTCCACGTCATCAACCCTTGCTAGTCATGTCAGTGATACCCTATCAACTAGTGACGTTAAGGTTGGTAAGAAGAAGACAACTATCAAATTCCCTTGCATGTTATGCAAAGGTGATCATTATTCTCACCTTTGTCCTCGTATGGACAAGGCTTCTTCTCTTTTGGAAAAACTTCAACTTCCAAAAGGTTATCATAAGATTTCTCCCAACCCATCGTTAGTTGATGGACTGGTCAATCCGGTTCGATCTCCGGTCAATCCAGTTGATCAGGTGGTCAATATAGTTTCATCCTCAGTTGAACCACTCACCAAAGTAGCTGATCCATCTCTCCCATCGATCAACCCCTCTTTTCATCTGGAAAGTGAAACCCAATTGTATGATCCAGTTTCTTCCTTGGTTAGTCCCACCCTTCATCCAAAGAGTGTTAAAGTGGTTGATCCGGTTCTGTCATCGGTCGATTCCACTCCTTCCTTGAGGAGTGCCAAAGTGGTTGATCCAGTTTTTCCACTGATCGATCCCTCTCATCCAAAGAGTGCCAAAGTGACTGATCTAGTCGCTTCCTCAGTCATTCCCACCCTTCATTTGAAGAGTGCCAGCATGGCTGATCCAATTCCATCATTGCTCGATCCTACTCTCCCTCTAGAGAGTAAAGCTGATACTACCCATGTTTTTCTCATTGATATAGGATCTACCATGCTGGGGGACATTCCTCCTTCTCCCGTGAAACCCCCTCCAAGTAATGAGGCCATCATTTTTGATTGGGGTGTGCTAACCGGACTTCATCTTCCCTCTCACATTCCTTTCCAGATTACAGTAAAGGTTTTTGGTCGGGACGTTCCTCAAACACTGATAGATGAAGGTGCGTCCATTAGTATTTTGTCCTCTGTTGCTTGGCACACTTTGGGTTGTCCTAAACTTGCGCCAGTTACACAAAATCTGTTAGCTTTTAACAGAAGAACCAGTCAACCTTTAGGGACCCTTCCTAAGTTTCACATAACTTTGGGAGGGAAAATTATCTTTATTGATGTCATGGTAGTCCGAGACCCCTTGGATTTCACTTTACTCCTTGGGTGGGATTATGTCTATGTCATGAAATCTATTGTGTCCACTCTTTTTTGTGTGATATCTTTCCCACACGATGGAAGAATGGTGACTATTGATCAACTTTCGTTCGTTGGTCCTGATTTGATTACCTCCCTAAATGGTTCTTATATGACAACAGTATTACCCCTGCCACATGTCAATTATGTGGCATTATCTACCATTCCTTCAACTTTAGATGATTTGGATCCGGTGTTTGACATGGTGATATCTTCAGTAGGGCTATTGGAGCCTGATCTCCTTATCCCTATCGTGGCCCTCGACATGTGTTCCTTCCAGAGTGATTTTATTCCATCCAGTGAAGATCTCTTGGAATCCATGACCGAGTTTTGTCCCTTGACATGGTGTCCTTCCAGAGCATTATTCTCTTGGATTCCATGATCAAGGAGAGCCCACGAGCATAGTTTCTCTTCTCCGTGGAAAGTTCGTTAAAAAATGAAACAGAGGTTACGAGCATAGTTTCTCTTTTCTGTGGCAAGCTTGTTAAAAAATGAAATAGGGGCCACGAGCACAGTTTCTTTTATTTGTGGCAAGCTCGTTAAAAAATGAAACAAAATCTTTGATCATAGTTTTCTTTTCTGTAGCAAGCTCGTTAAAAAATGAAACATAAATATGGGGATTGAACCCAGAGCCCTGAGAATTGTTCTTTTCCTGTGTCAAGCTCATTAAAAAATGAAACAATCACCTCTTTTGAACCTTCATTTCATCCACCCTTATCCTTTTTTTCCATCTAGTATAGAAATTGGTGACAACCTCAAAGTCGGTGAATGAATTGAAGCTTCGAGGGCATGTCTCCAAACTTTGATGATCATTATGGAGTTAAGCCACTAGCTTTCAAGCTGGGGGCAAACCGAGCTTAGTCTTTGTTCTTTCTCATGCTCGTAAATACATGAGAATGCAACCGAGTAAACTTTTATCTCTTTTTCGGGCTTGCAATGATATACAAAAAAGGAACCCCTTGGAGTCATCTTTAAGATCTTTTCAGACTCTCTAAACTTGAAAATATTGCCGAGTGATCTTGTTTCCTTTCCCACTCATTAAAAGGTTTGAAATGGAATATTTTGAGTGATAATTTATCTCTTTTTCGGACTCGCGAGACTAACATTATGAAAAAGGAAAACAATGGAGTCATCTTTAAGTTCTTTTCAAACTCTCTAAATATGAAAAATCATCGAGTTTACCTTCTCTGGACTCGTTAAACAATCATACATTGAAGGGCCCATATGGGACTGAACCCTTAATTCTTCCAGTTCGTTAAACAAAGGAAGAGGGACTTACTGAAGGTGAGTTATATCGAGCATGTGTTACCCTCCTCGAGCTCGTTAAATTAAAAAATGGTACTCGTCTATCTGGATGGGGGAAAATTGAAAGAAGCAAGCCAAGTAGTTTTTTGAGAACACTACCAGTAACTCTTACAGTCACCCTTGAACACGACACTTTGTATTTACACACATTTTAATCCACTGAACCTCTGCATTGAGCCAATCCTATGAGTTTATTTTACTCCTTTGGGTCACTTGACGAAAGTCACAACATCCACTGCATTATCATGTTTTGGTCCATGTGACGTTTCTGCTGATGTGCCTCAGTGTTCAAGGGAAGTATCTTCCTCGAGAGTCAGGCATCACAAATATCCTGTTTCAATACCCATGTCAGTCCATGTTCATTTGATCTACTAATTACATCTCAGTGTCAGTTTCGTGTCATTGATGGGGGATACATCAAGGCCCTCCTTCGACGAGTCTATTCCTATCGACTTCAACACATTATCCGGGAACTAGACTTAGAAACTAGTTAGTACCTTGGGGCTGCATGCCTCAATGGTAAGCATCCTCACGTTTGACAGTGGGTTTACATCATTGACCTTTGATCAGATGATTCCATGGATGTTCAACTTCATCTCATCCATTCACATTCATTGGAATGTACTAGAGTACCTTGGGAATCATTGACATCAATGGTGATTTCCCTCGCACTTGTTAATGATTTACATCATTGACCGGTAATCAAGTGGCTTCTACCATATTCGACATTAGGACATCTATTCATGTGGTTAGATTCATACTACATCGGGATTGGTAAGATGACCCTGGGTTGAGTTTTCACTCTTATGTATACGTTACCTAGGTTGCGAAGGAGTTTTCTTTTCAGCTATGACACATATACTGTTACATAGATCCACTTTGTATTGGTCATGGCTATGTCTTGTCATATCATAGATCCACTATGTATTCTTCGTGGCTACAATTAGTTTAGGTCATAGGAGTATATATCCACATTGTATCTTCAGTGGCTATACCATTTTATCAATATAATTATGGATCCGCAGTGTATTTTATGGTGGCCATACCTAAAAATTCTTTATCACTCAAGCATAGGTATGCCTACCTTGGGTTTGAAACATGTCATAATATTTGTTTGATGGTTGTGTGCATATTTTTCTAGTCTCTCTACATCCATACCCTTGCTCGAAAAATTCTACAAAGTACTTCAGTCATCAACGTCTTCTAACTTCGCACTTTGGGGGGCAATCTGTTACACATCAAAATTACTCACTTCAATAGTGTCGCAAGTGTCGTCATTAAAAGTGTTGTAAGTGTCGCATCTTGAAAATAAGTGTTGCAAGTGTCACAAAAATCATACTTCCACCTTGCCTATGTCGTTCCTCTAATGACATCATAGGGACACTTAAGACACCTCAAAGACTAGTTTTGAAGAAGAGAAATCAGTTGACAAGAAGTACAAGCCTTTTTCCATTGAAAAAACCACTTAAATATGGATTTTGGAGAGGAGCGCTCAAATACCCACTGTCAGGGAGTGCTAGTGCTCCCTTGGACTCTTTGGGGGAGTGTTTGAGCACTCTATGCACCCTTTTGGGGGAGCTCTACCCTTTCTGAGCGAGTTTTTGGTTTGTTGAGACAAATCAGGGAAGAATCCCTCAATTTTTGAAGGTGGTTGGATTCAAATAGAAGGTCAAGACATGATCTTAGGAAAGATACTCAAATGAAGGAGAAGAATCCTCAGCTTATCCCAAAGATCTCTCAAGTTTTTGGGCCTCTCCAAGGTTATATAAGAAGGCCTTCTCATGGTGAAAGGTACATGAAAAAGTTTGGAGGTATGAAACCTATGATCTCATAGGCAACATACAGAAGAAGTTGAAACTAGAGATTGATACATAACTTATGATCCTGTAAGTGGTATTAACAGAAGAGATGTCATCAAAGAAATCAATGTATATTACTTGAGAAAAGAGGTTGGACAAGGATAACTGGAAGAAGCTGCTGCACCTTCATCAAAGGATTGTAAGTACTTTTACTTGTTCTCATTAATAATCAATGCTTGACCCGTTTCTTTCAAACTTATGCTTGTTCCACATGAATTTGTCTGCAGTAGATGGATCTATATTTGAGATAATCTCAATAGAGTAGGAAGTCCTTTGTACCTTTGTTTGTTTTACAGGACTTATTAGGGAGCTCAGGATCGAAGCTCAGCCTGGACTTCGCAAGGACAAACGTCGTTAATAAGGTACATATATTTCTTCTTCTCCTTTGTATATTGGCTTGATTAGATCTAAAAGGATGTCAGTGTCCATGTTAAGCACTTTTTTGTCTTGTCCTTAGGAGTCTAGAGACCAAGAGGGAATCTTCTTGTCCGCATGAGGATTCACCTGTAACACCAGTCCACCCCTGTAAAGCCGTCGCTATCAAACTCGAAGTTGAAAAACTTCTCAAGGATGGCTTTATCTATCCTGTGAATTTAACTGATTGGGTATCCAATCTAGTTCCGGTTAATAAAAAACAAGGTAGGATTTGTGTATGCATCGATTATAGGGATATTAATAAAGCTTGTCCCAAGGACAAATTTCCGACCCCCTTCGTTGACCAGATCGTCAACGATTGTGCCGGAAGTGAAATCTTCTCTTTAATGTATGGTTTCTCCGACTATAATAAGATTAACATTTTACTCGTGGATCAACACAAAATTGATTTCATTTGTCCTTGGGGTACTTTCGCCTACCAGAAACTACCTTTCAGTTTAAAGAATGCTGGTGCGACTTTTCAACCTGCCATGTCTTATGCTTTTCACTATATCAAGCACATCGTACAACCGTATCTCAATGATCTACCGGTGCATTCCATGCATCACCAAGATCACCCGACCCATCTCCGAGCCATTTTCCTTCACTATCATTATTACCATATACGTTTAAACCCACACAAATGTGTTTTTTGTGTGGAGTCCGACCAAATTTTGGGTTTTATTGTGTCATTTCATGGAATTAGGGTGGATCCTTTGAAGGTTGAGGCCATCCTTAATTTACCTTCTCCTTCTACTTTACGCCATCTCCAAATTTTGCAAGGGGAGGAATTTTTTTTGCGTTGATTCATTCCCAACTACGTTGAGTTAACACTAGGATTTATTCGATTGTTGAAGAAGGGTTACGAATTTGTATGGGACGAGACTGCCAACAAAGCCTTCCAAGCTTTGAAACTTTCCCTAACACGAACCCCACTGCTTTTCCCCAAAGATTATAGTCGAGACTATTTCCTCTACCTCGTTGCTTCAGAATATACCATTTCCATGGTTTTAGTCCAAGAGGATGACTTGCATGACGAACATGTAATTTATTATTTGAGTCGGAGTCTCATGACTACCAAGGCCAAATACCTATAGGTGGAAGAACTGGACTTGGAAGCTATTTAAGATGTCCAACATTTTCATCACTATATCCTATTATGCAAGACCACTGTCATTTTCGATTGCAACCCTATGCAACATATCCTTACCTGCCAATTACTAGGGGGAAAATACTCCAAATGGATCGTGATTATCTAGGAGTTCGACTTAGCGTTTAAATGTGTTAAGTCTAAGAAATATTTGGTATTTTCTGAATTGATATGTGACCTTCCCTCCGCCGAGACAAAAATGTGGTAGAGGATTCCTTACCTGATGAATCCCTTTTTCTGATAATTTATGATGACGCTTGGTATGGAGATATTATCATTTATCTCTAGACTCAAACTTTCTATCCTAACCTCTCTAGTACAGAATGTCATCGCATATGGTATCAAGCCCATCAATACATCATTCTCGGTGACATTCTTTATCGCTGTGGTGTTTAATCTATTTTTCGACACTGTCTCACCTTCGATGAGGCTGAGAAATATTTGAATCACTGCAACTCTAGAGCATGTGGTGGTCATATGTCTGGGTATGCCACTGCCCAAAAAATATTATGAGTAGGGTACTTCTAGCCTTCTTTGTTTAAAGACTCTATAACTGCCATCTAGAAGTGTCATGCTTGTCAAACATACAATAACAAGATAAGATCTCATCCCGCTCCTTTACACCTTGTAGTTTCCGTTGGACCTTTCGCAAAATGGGGCATTGACTTCATGACATGTAACCCTCACTCAATCGGGGGGCATGGATACATCATCGTAGTCATGGATTATTTCATGAAATGGGCCGAGGCGATGCCTACATTCGATAATATCGAAAAAATGCAGCCCTATTCATATTCAATCATATCATCACACGATTCATAATCCTGTAAGCTATCGTCATCGATCATGGTAGCCATTTTCAAAATTTCATGATGTCTGAGCTTACCAAAAAGTTGGGTCTTCAACATGAGAACTCAACCCCTACTATCCATAGGCCAATGGCCAAGTTGAAGTGATAAACAAGGTTCTTATCACTATGCTTCGATGGATAATAGGAATTCACCAAACAAGTTGACACACGATGTTGTTTTCAACATTATGGGCCCATCAGACATCCGTGAAGTCTGCCATGGGATTTATGCCTTTTCAGTTGGTGTATGGTATCGAAGCTATTCTGCCAATTGAATGTCAGATACCATCATTGAAGCTAGCCATTGAAATTCTCCCAAATAGTACCTCTACCGAGGAGGACCATCTATTGTATATGATGTAATTAAACGAAACCCGTCGTGATGCCACCCTAGTTATTGAAACCCATAAGAAACGCGTAAAATCCCAATACGACAAGCATGTCAAGCCGCATGTTTTCTTCGAAGGTGATCTAGTTCTCCTCTATGAACAAGATCGTGATTTACTAGGGGTCGAAAAATTTGAGGCTATGTGGCACAACCCTTATATCGTCAAACGAGTGTTGGAGAAGGGAGCCTATGAGTTAGTAGATTATGATGGCATTCCTTTGAGTGAACCCAAAAATGGGCTTTAATTGAATAAGTACTATGCTTAGGCTATCTTTGCATGAGTGCTTCTATTTTTGCTGTATGATACTTTTGTGTGATTTTTCATTATTTGGTTTCGACCCCCAACTGCTTACATTGCGTTGTGCTTGGTTTCCAGATGTCAGTGTCTTCACTATCCCACATTGGCTTCATCGATGGCGCTAGTCATAATACTCAGAACTTATCATCCGCTGCTTGGGAAATCTATGCACCTATGAATGAGTTAATCAGTCTACACGGTGTTTTCCTTGGTCGTGCAACTAACAATATCATGGAATATAGTGCAGTCATTGAATTGTTGACCGATGCTATTTCACTTGGAATCCATCACCTAGTTGTATGACTTGATTCACAGTTAGTGGTACTACAACTAAGTAATGTATATGCTATCCGAAGTCCTACTTTGTTAAGGGTATATCTACGAATTCACCTCTTGGAACGTTATTTCAATTACATTGAATATCAACATATTCCTAGATGTCTAAATACATTAACAGATGCATTATCTAATTATGTGTTAGACAGAAATTTGAGAAACATGTAAAAACAATCACAATTCACATTAAAGTAAGTAAATTGGTAGAAGCCTCATGTATATATATATAATGATAAAAGTGTTTTACAAAAAAGTGTTTTCTGTCCGAAGACCAAAATATCAAAATATGAAGCTCATGGCTTCTACAAAATGGAATCAAGGATGCTGCTCATGGTAGCACACTACTTCCTGTGCTACCCTACGAAGTAGTTGACTAAGTGAACCAAATACGCCTACAGTATGACGATGATAGTGTCTCATAATTTCACCAATGGAAATGTCTGGGATATCTGCGATCAATCCCTCTAGGTTCTTCTCGACTGCCTCATAGTCTTCAGCATCCCATCCTACTACCACAACTTCTTCCCCTCATCTCTGAATAGGGGATGTACCCAAAGGATGATGTGGCCCTACATCTGCATTTTCAAAATATTTTGATTAGTCATCAGTTTGAAAGAATAAAAAACATCCTATATTTTAAAATTCACAAAAAACATCATAAAAAAAAACATTTTTCTTACATACGTCTCCCCACTAAAAGTCCTCAGGTAGAACCAAGTCAGGGTCACCTCTGAAATCCAACTCGACATATGCATAATCATTCACCATCAGGATCTGAGGTCTCAACTAGTCAAAGAATGCATCATTGTATTTGATGATGGGGCCCACTACATGTCGAGCCATGAGGTCACACCACCTCTTCATCCTTGGGTCTCATGGGGCTGGTATGCCCCATTATACCTATAAAAATAAATGGGGGACTCTCTCTAAAAAGAAATACACCAAAATAGATCCATACCCAAATTTATTTAGGTCTCCCTTCTTGCATTTTGTTAGCTATGTCTTCATGATGCGTAGGACTCCACCGCTCTAGTTGAACACCCTAGGTTCCATGCACTCCATGACATATTGAAAATAGCTTTGGAGAGCCATGTGAGGAGATGCACTCCCCACCATACGTGCAATGGTAAAAAAAATAGTCCGGAGGGGTAAATCCTGGACACCCCTGATGGAAACTTTGCCCTTGTGTCTCTCTGCCTCAGGAGCACAGTATCGACGGAGATACTCGCTCATTGGTAGAACACCACCTCTACCTCCTGTCAAAGTCACATGAGATCCTCGACGAGATAACCCCGTCAAGAAATAGATATCTTCGATATCTAAGGATAGTACATGGACACCCACATGAAACACCTGTTGGTCCACATCCCACATGTGGACCAGATACTCCAATATCCTTAGTTGGGCTCTCATGCCCTGGATTTAAAAAAAAATTAGTAAACCACATTGCCGGAGGGAATTCACAGTGCCCAGATAATTCAAAGCATCATGGTCATCATCTTCGTGCTCCCTCTCCCTCCACTCCAACATTTTGACCATCAAATACCTTCATTGGGACAATAAAAGGGAGTTAGCATCCTCATTTGCTGATTTAGGAAATTTCTATTGGCTAAACGCATCTAAAGGTTTTTTGGTTTTCGGCTGCCACAGGCAGAGATTTAACACAGTGAGATGGTTATGAAAGTGAGCCACAGGGTGCCTACAAAAATCATCAATTTCCGTAGGTCCCGATATTGGTCACTTGCGGTGGCCCCAGCGCGCGCCTACCAACCTAAAAATTAACTCAAAAAGCCATTATAAACCAAAAAAAAAATGAAGTTTAATCTGATGAAATGAAAGAGGACAATGAGATTACTATTCTAATGGAAGGCATTCGCTGAATGGTCACCTGTACCTCCCGCAATCGACAACCGAAGTCTGAGGTAAAAACAGGGTTTCTAAGCCAATTTTGGGAAAAATGAAAATGAAATAGTAAAAAGATTTTTTACTCCTATTTATTTCACTTTTTACTTTTTATATTAATATTTTATGTTATTTAAATGCATTTTATCAAAAACCTAAAAGTCTAATGGTCTCGTGAGTATTTTTTTTTCTCGCAGATAAAATAATTTGAATCCTGAACAATGAAATATGGAGATTTTTCGTGATTTGTTTTTGTATTTTTCACATGTACAAGTACTTTTTGGGGTTTTTCAGAAAAACCTCGAGCCTAGTCTTTGTTCATTCTTGTGCTCGAAAATTGATGAGAATGAAACCGAGTATACTTTTGTCATCTTTTCGTACTCTTCATGGTAACATGAAAAGCAAAACTCATGGAGTGTCCTTTAATCTCTTTTCACGCTCCATAAAACCAAAAATATTGCTGAGCGACCTTGTTCTTTTTAGGCTCATAAAAGTATTTGAAGGAAACGTTTGATGGGTGATAGTTTATCACTTTTTTGGTCCCATCGAACTACTTTACAAAAAAGGAACTAGGAGAGTTCTCTTTAAGTGTTTTTCAGACTCTCAAAACATGAAAAACCCTCGAGTTTCCTATCTTTGGACTCATTAAACAAACATCGAAAGACCCATACGGGATCAAACCACTCCTTCTTAGGGTTCGTTAAACATGCTCTGAGGGACTCGTCTGAAGGATGAGATTACATTAACAAGCATATGTTATCCTCCTCAAGCTTGCATAGAAATAAAGAGGTACTCACTAGAAATGGTGGGGAAAAATTTGGGAAAGAAACGTGTCTTTGTGTTTGTGTTAGTGGCAGTAATAGTCTCTCTTGAACATGACACCCCCCTTTATCATTTGAATCTGGGTTGAAAAATCCATTTGTCTCTCGTCTGACTTTTTGCAAGTTCATATCTTGGGTCATATTTGAGTCAATGCTACCAAGACCATTGTTGTGTCGTTCATATGTTCAAGAGAAGTCCAAACAAGCCCTCTATCGAGTCAACCATAAGTAATTGTCAATTTGTACTATGTCGGCCTTCACTGTGTCAGTTTCAAATCATTTTCATACTTCAGTCTACCCTAAAATTGTTACTTATTTTGTGTCATTGATGGGGGATACATCAAGGCCCTCCTGTGATGAGTCTTTTCCTGTCGAATTCAACTCATCATTCGGGAACAAGACTTAGAAATCATTTAGTAGCTTAGAGCCTGTATGCCTCAATGGAAAGTTTCTTTGCTTTCGACAATGGATTCACATCATTGGTCCCTGATCGGAAGATTCCCTCGATTGTTTGACTTCAGCTCATTTATTCACATTCGTTGGATTGTACTAAGGTACCTTGGGAGTCATTGATATCAATGGTGATTTTCCTTGCACTTGTTAATGGTTTTCATCAATGACCGGTAATCAAGTGGTTTCTACCATGTTTGACTTCAACACCTATAATCGCATGGTTAGATTCGTGCTTACGGAGGACGGGATTGAAGAACCTGAATCTCATCATCTTGGTCTAGGTTGCGATGGAGTATTTGCGATTTGTATTGACACATAGATCCACTTTGTATGTCTTGTGGCTATGTCTTGATTTCAAGTTTTTTAACACATAGATCCACAGTGTATTCTTGGTGGTTATGTATCATCTTGATGACATGGATCCATAATGTATAATTGGTGGCCATGAATGACATTTATGATTCAAATCACTTGTAGTATGAGCATGGGAATTCCTACCTCAGAAATGGTATAATATTGTGCAGATGCTTGATTGTTTGCAGGTTCTTGATTGGTGTGCTCCTTGTTCTCGACACACACACACACACACACATTTTACAAAGTATTTTGGCTGTCATGAGTTCCAGCCTCATACTTTGGGGGGCATTCTGTTACACATTATTTTGGTCACTTTGATGATGATTATACAAGCATGTGTTCAGACTCTCAAAACAATATTTTACATGAGAAAAATGACTAAGTTCTTCCTCTACAAGACATGTTTTTAGAATGACGCCGCAGGCTGACAGTAGTACACAATGTGGAAATCCTTGATTTCCATAGGTTTCTTTATACTTATCTCTCAGGGTTTTTGCAGGCTACTGTATAGGCAGGGTGTGACGACATTTGAAGCTAAAGAAAGGAATAAGTTCACGCGGGTTCTAGAAGGAGAATCTTCTAGAATGTGAGGTGGCATCTATATGGTTGTGATCCTACTGACTTCTCTGATTTGGTGGGATTATCCTCATCCTTTTAACCACTTCACCTTCTCCTATATAAGGATGGGTTTCTCATGGAAAAGGTTAAGCAATATTAAGCAAAGAATTGCTAAAAGAATAGGCTGAAGACTGTGTGAAGGATCCTATTGCAACTGATGCTTGAGGTCTCCATTTGTCCATCAAGCTTTTGTGGACCGTCTTCATATAAATTTGGAGCAAGTGTATGTGTTTGTTGGAACAAAGGACCACTGAAAGGGAACTCATGACATCAATGAAATTTGGTTGTATCTTCCACTTTTACTTAATATAATATGGTGACATGTTTCTTTCTCATAAAATCATTAGCATTTTATTACATGACTCCTTGATCACATGTTTAGGTTTTCATTGAATCTATTATTGTTGCTTTCACTTTGGTAGGTTTGTTTTATTGCAGATCTGATCTCACAAGAGCACCGGGGAAAAGCAAGGACAACAAAGATATAAGGAAGTGATATCTAAATCTATGTCATCCATTCATTATTTGGTAGTAAATTCAATGATTGTAACTTAGGGAAAGCGTCATGTCCTGTCTTGTTTTGTTCTAGATCCAGGTGGATCTAGGGAGATTAGTTTATGTCCACATTCACCGATTTATCCAATAACAATTATGGACTTACAACCACCCACATTAATCAAGCAGGTGCACGCAACATTGGGTCATACCAGGTACTACATGAAATTTATCAAAGGATACGCGTAAATTACAGCCCCAATGGAAAAATTATTGAAAAAATATGCGAAGTTCCAGTGGAATGGCGATTACTAAAAATGACTCAACACACTGAAACAAAAGTTAGTAACTGTGTTGATATCAATTTTCCATGACTGGAACAAGGAATTTCATGTACACGTGGATGCCTCATTGATAACATTGGGTGCAATCTTGTCACAACCAAGCAACAAAGACATAGATCACCCAATTTATTTTGCAAGTAGGAAACTATCAATAATAGAGAAAAATTATAGCACCATAGAACGCGAGGGATTGGCTATGGTCTATGCGCTGCAAAAATTCAGACACTACTTAGGAGGATCACACTTTGACATGTACACAGATCATTTTGCACTGATATATCTGGTCAACAAGCTAGTGCTGTGGGGGAGGATTTGTAGATGGCTCATATTGTTCCAGGAGTATGATTTTGAAGTAGTGGTAAAACCAGGTAAACTCTATGTAGGACCAGATCATCTTTCATGCATATTGTTGGGAGAAGAGGCAAGAAACCTAGACGATGGCTTGCCAGATGCACAACTATTTTTGGTTAATATGATGGACGACTACTTTACAAACATTGTACAGTTCTTAAGCACAAGGATGGTGCCCTAAGATATGACGGTCGCACAAAAAAAGCAGTTGGTATTAAAATATGTGGACTACCAATTAATCACAGGAAGCTTATATAAACTAGGCGTAGATGGAATACTACGACACTGTGTAGTCAAACACGAAAGAACAACTATATTGGCAGAAGCATATGAAAATATAGCAGGAGGACATTATGCAAGAAAATCCATTGTGCAAAAGGTATTACGTGAAGGGTTATGGTGGTCTACACTCCACAAGGACGCAAAGGAATACTGCTAGACATGAAGTGTTTGTCAATGGGTCAGAAAACCCTCTAGAAGGGACAAGATGCCATTGAATCCCCAAGTTACATTACAAGCCTTTGATAAGTGGGATATTTAATTCATTGGACCAATCAACCCACCAACAAGAAGATCAGGGGCTAGGTACATCATTACAACAACATAATATCTAACTCAATGGGCAGAAGCAACACCAATTACATATTGTAGCGTAGAAACTACGACACACTTTTTGCTTGAAAACATATTAACTTGATCTGGATGTCCTCAAACATTGATGAGTGATCAAGGGACGCACTTCATCAATAAAAATATAGTGGCCTTGACTGAAGAATTCCAAATCCATCACCAGAAAAGTACGTCGTACCATCCACAGGTGAATGGAACAATGGAGGCATTCAACAAAGTCCTAGAGAATGCAATAACAAAAATATGCAACGTGGGAGTAGATGACTGAGACTTAAGAATCCCTACAGTATTATGGGCATACATGACAACCAACAAGAAGTTGATAGGACAAACACCGTTCAGGTTGGTATACGGACAGGAGGCAGTAATGCTGATGAAATTTATTGTGCCAAGCTTGCGTGTCACAACTATCAAATATCTGTCGTATGCAGGTGCAATACAAGAATGACTATCACAACTGGTACAACTTGAGGAGGATATATTTTCCACAGAGTTCCATCAACAAGTGCAGGAGGCAAGGGAAAAATCATGGCATGACAGGCATATTAATTTGAAAAATTTCCAAGTAGGCGATGATCGGTAAGTATACTATATGTACTAATTCCCTCAATTAAATTGTCAACCCAGGGTAAGTAAACTTAGAGTTGTGGCATATTATGAGCCAAGGTGGAAAGAAAAACTAATGGAAAGATTGTTCAGCTAAGGAGATAGTTTACCCTAGGGATCAACACTCTTTTCAATTTACAATTCTACTTTTTAAAGAGTTAACTTTTAAAATCTATTTAAACAACAAATTCTATGTAAAGCAACCTTTAACTAATGAGATTCAAGCAATTCTAGAACTATAAACTATTTGAACTAAGTAACTTTAAACAATCTAGGACTATGAACTATTTAATCTATCTTTAAATAAGCAAATAAGAAGTAATCTATTTCAAAGCTATTTAATCTATTCAATCTCTCTTTGAATAAGCAAACATCAAGTAATCTATTTCTGAATTATTTGATCTATCTACCTCTAAATGAACAAGAAAGTAAGCAAGTAGGAAATTAATCTATCAAAACTATATTGACAAGTGAACTCTATTCTTAAAAACTCACAACTATTTCTATCTTGCAAAGAATAAACATTAATCTACTTAACTAAAAACAAGAGTGTTGTGACAGTATTCAAATATGATGATTGTGTCTTCAGTGGTGAATGAAATCATGATGGCATCTAACTACTAATGATTGTTCAAGTGGAATTAACTCAATGCTAACTTCTACAAAGAAATGTAAAGTATGGATAAGGCAGTCTATACAAAGTTTTGCCATCATAAAAGTAACACTAGATGTTCTTGGATTCCATATGATATTTAAACATTATACAAAAGAGATTAAACATCAATCATTCACTCTATCAAAAAACTACTGGAAAGCACTCTATTCAAAATCACTAACTCAAGCAAAGCTATAAACTCATAATTAACACTTAATCATAAATCCTAATTCAAATTCATAACAATGAAAATACTCTGTGCAAACGTACAAACTTATGTCTAATGCTAATTAGAAATCATAATTCAAATTCATAAATGGAATTTCATTAAAAATCATAACCTAAAGTTAAGTAGGGTACCATTAAAGATCACACTCAAAATCAAATAAGATGCTACTATAAATCATAAATCATAACTCAAAATCCATTTCTATCCTATCACGCCGATGTTAAAAGAAAAATTAGAAAATGAAACAAACTTACATAGAGTATTTGAAATTACAACTTGATAAATAAACTCTATCTAAATTAGTACTCTACGAAGTAATTTACAACTAGGGAGAAAAAGACATAATTCATAGGAAAACAATTCCTTCATAGGGACTATGTGGTGTTATAGGGCCTTACACATGGTGCATGATCCCTCAAAGAAAAAATTAGGGCCTAAATCCTAGTGTTTGGCTCCAAACTATGGTTTAGGTCCTAATTCCCATCCCTAATACATTAATCTTTAGAGTTGTGTACATATCTCTCTCTTAGGTAAAATTTTTGGGCTATGTGGTGATTAAATGTCCTAAAAATGAGAAACTCACAGGGCACTTCCCCTAATTATGAGGATGGTACCCAATGTAAACCAGATTCTTTAGGGCTTAAGGCTAGGTCAACATCTTAACAACAATTGGCTCATAAAAATAAAACGTGTCACAATGTGGGATTTAAAACCAAGTGGGGGTGGAAACAACTTTTCCCCTCAACCACTTGAGTGACACCCAGCTGATTTAATTTTTGGGCATTGGGGTCTGATAGATGAGGTCCAAATTACTATAGAAGTTATTTTCCCATGGGACTCATGGGCTCATGGGCCATTCTCCCTTGGGGATCATGGGCTCATGGGCCATTTTCATATGGGAATAAGGTATAAGGACATATAATTTTTTTATGGAGGCGCATAGGCCATGTGTAGGTCCCCAAGCTATAATACATGGTCCATATAGGAAATATTTATCCATTAATTTAGGGAATCATTTCTCTAAAAGTGAAAAAAGGACATCATTTTGATTTTTAACTCATGGGACACATGTAGTTCCATAAACCACCACACAAACCCAACCTATATAATCTTTAGACCACGAGTGAGGTATGGTGGCCATTTTTAGCTTTTACACATTAATTTAGCCTACATGTAAGATATATGGTCACCATTTCAATGATTATTATATTAGGGATGTTTCTCAAGACCCATGCCATGTTATGGGGCCAAATAAGGGTATTAAGTTGTAACATTTGGATTTAGATCTCATGTTCCATGTGCGGGGATTTGAACCACCACACATTCCCTCCATAGGGAGTCATTTGCATGTGAGTGGGATATGGAGGATATGATTTTGAGGCTTAGAACATAAAGGATGGTTCTTGGTTCCTAGGTCATGTTTTGATTCCAAAATCCATCATCTTAGATTGTTGGCTTGCATCTAGTAGACTATCATCTAGGTTCCCTACATCTTATCCTGTCAATATTCACGACAAGTGATATAGTCCTGCATTCAGTTTCCTTGGCTTCACAATAAATTTGAAATCATACTCCTCGAATAACAATAACCATCTGCAGATTCTGCCCCCAACACTGGCTTGTTCACTAGATATTTGAGTGCATAGTGGTTTGTATACATCTTGAAATGAGATTGCAATAAGTAGTGTTTGAACTTCTGCAAAGCATAAACAATTTCCAAGCCTTCCTTTTCTGTCATCGTGTAATTCTTATCAGCAGTCGATAACTTCCTGCTGGAAAACACAATTGGATGGTCTATCTATCCCTCTCTTGGATGAGATAATACTGCATCGAGAACTATCGATGATGCATCCACATGAACATGAAACTCTTTCTGCCAATCCAAGAACACCAGAATGGGAACAATCACTAAATTTTTCTTTAATATGTCCAGACCCTACTGGAAATCTTCATTCCACTGAAACTTAGCTTCTTTCTTCAATAATTTCTCCATCGGAGTTGTAATCTACGCATATTCTTTAATACATTTCATGTAATATCATGTATGGGCCAAAGTAGTTCTTAAATATCTCAGTGATTCAGGTGGTGGAAAATTAACAACTACTTCTATCTTGGAAAGATCAACCAACAAACTCTGCTTGCATACCACATGACCTAACAATATCCCAAACGGTGCGCAAAAAATATGTTTCTTTAAATTTAATGATATCTAATATTGTCTACATCTGTCAAGAATCAACCTTAGAGTTTCTATGTGATCTTTTAATAGGATAAATATTGTCCAATCATCTAAGTACACTTCCTTAAACTTATGAATAAATTCCTTAAAGGATGCAACAACTACTCTAGAAAACACAACAAGTGCATTCTTTAATCCAAATGACATTACTATATATTGGAAGCTTCCCCATTATGTTGCAAATGTCATCTTATGTATGTCTTATGGCACAATCTTTATCTGATGGTATCCTAGAAAGCCATTGGTGAACGAGTAGGCCTCTTGTACTCCTACGTTTTCTAACACTTCGTCTGTAAAGGGGGTCAAAAAAGGGTAATGTAAATAGGAATCATTCAACTTCCTTATGTCTATGCAAATTATAATACCTTGTGTCTTCTTATCTTGAACCACCATTGGACTTATCCATTCAGACTCTGTGATGAGATAAATGATACCAACATCTATCATTTTGTCAAGCTCTGCTTTCACTTTTCCATTGTATTTCAGATTTAATCTATAAGGTCTTTGTCTTACTGGATTAATGTCTGGTTTTAACATGATCTTCATCTCACCCAATTCTCCAACTACTCCCTTCATCTCTGAAAAGGTTGTTAGAAAGAGATCTTGATACTCATGCAAAAGGTATGCAATCTTTTCAATAGTCTCGTTGTTCTAATAATCACCAATATTTGTGAACTTTAGTTTATCTTTCGTGCCATTATTCCTTTGTGCACTCTCAGGGGTTTTGCATATGCATCAGATTCAAGTTATGGACCTACTACATCGCGCTTCCCTTCAATCTCTCATACTTGTACATTTCTTAGGTCTTCTTCTTCTTGATATTCCTCAGTAGCATTATAAAATTCTAATGGTTCATGGACTGTTGCACTCTCTTTGTGCACACTACACACATGTACTATTTCTATCTAACCTTCTTCCATAATTTTTTTAATTCTAATGACTTTTAGAGTTGCATCTACTAAAGGTGACTCAATGTCAAAGTTAAATGTTACCTTAAAATTTGGGTGAGATCTTCCCAGTCTATTGTCCCTATGTGCACTTCTAGCTCTAAGTATCGATTCTTGGGCACTGTCTCCGGTGTATGTATGAATCTGTGTGTCCATTCCTGCTTCAACATCTATCTACAAGTTGTAATACATTACACAATATGTTCTATCAAACTACTCATCCCCATATACTTGTGCATAATCTCTTATGTTCCAAACCCAATATGCATCAACCTTTTACAATGTTGCCAATCCTTTATTCCTTCCTTGTGTGCTTCCCACCGTCTCGCTACGATTGATCTTAGTGAGACATATAAATCCAACAATCTTTTTTTTCCGGGTATCTGTAACTCAAAATCATTGAAAAAGGAGCTTACCTTAGTTAGTCCATCAAACTTTGGTGTATCACGTACCTTTGTTCCAATATAGCGCAAAGAGAGAGTAATGCAAGCACATCTTTTCTTCGATACTTCATGCAATATGTGTTTCCAATGTTCAAGTCCTTCCTCCAAGTCTGATATGCAAGAGATAATGCTTCTCCAACTAAGCACACCATCTCTAGTGGGATTGACCTAGTCATCGATGTGCATGGTCATATTATATGTAACATACCCAACCTTAGACTTGTTGGGCTATGCCACACATAAACTTTTGCAGAACTGAATATATTGTAACATACCTAGCCACCCAGGCTGGGTCATTCCACTTCATAAAAACAATAATTTCACATGTATATATATATATATATATAACTTAAGAAGACAAACATATTCTGCAAATACACAGATTCATGCAGAAATAACAGTAAAAATATACATGCAGCATACACAGGAAAACCCCATAAACATAAACACATGTATAAATACATAGCATGTAAATTAACACACAATTGATACTTATCTTTGATATAAGACCACCAACTACGTGAATACCTTCCTTGATCCTCCCAGCCTTAGACCACGCTACTCAGAACTCTTAGCAGTGGATCACCGTCGAGTTGGGACTAAACTCCACCCAGGTAAAGGGATTCCTAGCTAGGCTGATGTATCTCAGACATCAGGAACACATCCGTTAGGTTCCTACTCAAACTAACAACTCACAATATCTCATTCCATACATGTCTATCCCACCCCTGGAAGTGTGCCCCTTCTCTTCTAAATAGTCCTTTGGCCGCCCCACTTCCCTTACAGGGCTTCAACAACAGGCTGGACAAGAAGTCTTAGAGCACTGTAGCTGCAGTTGGGCTCCCTTAGGAAATCGATTCCCCAATAATTATCTCTCCTGGAGATATTTATCATGGGACTGACAACCCACATCTTCAATCCATGGGCTTGACAAACCACCTCTTCAAACCCAAGGGCCTAACGACCCACTTCTTCATTCCAATGATTAAGTTAACCAGGTACTGGTAATGGATGATGATGATAAAAATGTTTAGTTAAGGCCCAGGTGATGGAAACAACAACATTCAGGGCATGGAATGGGTGATGCTCATAACAAAAAGGTACATCACTAGCTCAAGTAGGTAAATGTGCGTTGTGCATCCCAAGAAGGATAAGGTTTACTGTTGATAATAGGAAAGGTACGGGTAGCTCAAGAGTGCATGCAGGCTCGAGAGGTAAGGTTGATGGAGTGAATGGCTAAGTGCGTTAAGGGTTGAGTGCGTGAATGGATGAGTGAGTGAGAAATGGACTAATTTCCCCACCTTTATTTACATGCACCCTTGATGACACATGGCTCTCAAGGAGCTCAGTTCTCTCCACTTGTAATTCATTCTCTTTTCCATAAGAACTTAGGATAAAATAATTATCCTCACCATAGTCTTTAGGAATAATATTATAATATTCCTTTGGCAATAATCCCTCTATCTTAGCCCCCTTTCTAGGCTCATAGCCCCCCCTTTCCCTTCCTAGTCGAGTTTAGTCCCCCATACTCTTTTATCATGGTTAGTATACATCCAAAGATGTATTATATTAATGATATGAGTGTTTACATATAAAAAATAGGCTCATTGGCCTTTATCATCTAGGCTCTCCGACCTAATCATCACATAATCATTCTCGCTCATAATCACCTGGATCACCAGCCCATAAAACATATTTACAATTTCAACTGGGCTCGCTCTTGGGGTATTACATTCCCATCCCCTTATTTATGCACTGTCCTCAGTGAAATATATATATACCTTTATCACCAAATTTTTCAAAAACTTTCAAAAAGATGCGGGTATTTTTCTAGCATTGATCCAGATGGATCTCAGTGGCCATCCACCTCTTCCACTAAATCACCATTTTGAGCCTGTGGTTTTGATAAACCATGATATTCACCCTTTTTATGGGGAATGGAATGTAATTTCATCTTCATTTTTTAATTACAGACATCATTTACTGATTTCTTAGTGCTCTTATGTACATGCCTACAACATAGCGTTAATGCACCGGATCCACAATACCTCAGTATTGGTATTTATACATCTTTGTATCTTCAAACATTACAATTTGTTACCAAAACCATAACCCTATAGATATTATGTCTTCCTCCCATGTGCGCATGATGTTCCTCCATCCAGCTGTCGCTTTCCTTGTGCACGCTTTCTTGCATGCACACATGCTGCGTTTCCTTCCAACTGTTGCTTTACTTTCTGCATGCTTTCTTTCCCCATGATCATCCTTATTTCCACTTCCTCCTACTGCCAACATGCCCCCAACACTAACATGTGGCTCATCCCGATCCACCTAATCCTTCTGACCTTCCTCGATCTCCTTGGTGATCATCTAGAACTTTTCCTTGAGCTCTGCTGCTTGTGTTAGCGCCCGTGTAGTCTTCTTCCTGATTGTGTCCACTACCTAGACTGCCACTTTGTCGCTGATCAATCCTACACATTCTGCCTGGGTCTCTGCTATATGTGTCTTAGATTCCTCTGCCTATGCCTGTAATTCTGCTACCTTCTCTTGTAATGGCTCCATTTGAGCCTAACGCTCCTGTTTCTACATTTGCGCAGTGATGAGTTCTGCCTGCAACGTATTCATCTCATGCATCCCTTTGAATCATTTTGGTATTGGTATTGTCTTCTGCTTCTGATTGAGCTCTTGGATCATTGCATTAATCCTTTCCTCTTCCTTGTCCCACTGTTGGACCTGCAGATCCTCCTCCAACCTAGTCCAAAGTTTCACTACTTTGTCGAACAAGTCAACGACTGTGCTAACTTGTTGCTCTATCTCCTGCAGTTACAGTGTTGCTTCCTGCTTCCTTTTCTCCTTCACTGCTGGTGGCATGGTTGGTATGAGTGTTCACGTTCAAATGGTCACCAGGTGAGCAAATGGAGAGCGCTTGCATACCCTGTTGGGTCTGGCAGGGCAGAAAAGATGTGGAGCAAAAGGGTTAAAGAAAACAAAACTAACTACAATCTAACTATCAACTGAACACAAATAAAACTGTAACAAGAAACAACCAACATTAAACACAAGACACAGGGGTCACCAATGGTTTCAGGCTGGTGTATTAATGAAACCGGAGCACGCTAAAGGAAGAGACCAGAGGTTCCTTCTCCCCCCAACGGAAGGCTCTTTGGGGCCCTCACACAATTCGCTTTCCTTACAAATGAAAAGAACTGCACATAGC